>APFE031286525.1:135000-151520 GCA_000404065.3 Pinus taeda
CAGCTAAAAACCCCGCTATCTATATTATCATACAAGTAGAAATATCTCAGGATTACACAAAGCTTTAGCTCTCAAGCTATCCAACTCTCAGTACAATCCCTCACTGTTGCTCATAGACATAATAGACAACACATATGCCTTCCTTCAGTCCTCCAAGCCTCCTATTTCCTTGCACAGTTTCTCCTGGGTCCTCCAGCTATCACCTGTGTGATAATCACCTCACACACTGCTCTGACCTCTATAGTAACTGTGCAATCCTCAAGGAATGAATTCCTTCTGCATGCAAGAGATATTTTCATGGGAATATTCTAGCAACTGATGGTACACTGTCCTTGCCTCTAATCTCAACTGGGTCTTTGTCTGAACTGACATGCATGAGTTATTTATGAGAGAATATTCAGTTATCTGGAGAACACTAGTTGCATGCATGCATGCATTAATTGACTGAACTCACAATTAGTTCCACAAACTGTTTCGAACTACTTTAACTGGACTTAACTCAGTTAACTGAGCTAACTAATTACAACTCAAATACAACTCATCCTTATCTCCTTAATTAAGGGATAACTTCCCTAATCAAAGGGAGAATTATTGCATGTCTTCACATAGACTTCATGTTTGATTTTCTCCAGCTAATTAAATCAAGATGAATTAATTAATTATTTTTCAAACGGCTGGTGAGACTAAATTCGAATTTTAATTCTCAATTTTGATTCAAGGACAAATCAAAATTGGAATATATCCTGAAATGCTATCTATAGCAATGCTATTTTTAGAATTTCTATTTTTAGCATTTATTGTTGCTATTTTCAACACTCCCTCTCAACAAGAAAGGTATATCTGTCACCCCGATCCTATCTCTGTGGAACTCGAATTTACACTTTGACAATGCCTTAGTCAAAATGTCAGCATCTTGCTCCTCGGTTGAAATATACTGCAACAACATGATCCTCCTCGCCACATAGTCTCTGACATGATGATACCGAATGTCTATGTGCTTGGACCTGTCATGAAATACTGGATTATTAGAGAGTTTGATACAACTTTGATTATCACAATAGATTACAGTTGGATCCATCCTCTAATCAAACAAACCAACTAGAATTTTTCGCATCCAAATGGCCTCACATGTTGCCTGACTGGCAGCCATGTATTCAGCCTCTGTTGAGCTAAGTGCAACTGACCTCTATTTCCTGTTGTACCAAGAAACTGTAGTTGAACCAAGGTTGAAAATTCCTCTTGATGTGCTCTTCCGATCTGATGGACTCCCTACCCAATCTACATCTGTGAAGCCCTGTAGCTTCACTTCCTTTGACCATTTGTACCATAATCCATACTGAGATGTGCCTATGAGGTATCTCAAAACATGCTTTACTGCCTTCCAAAACAATTTGGTAGGCTGAACCATAGCTTGACTCAGTTGGTTCACCGCAAAGCACAAATTTGGTCGTGTGTTCACTAAATACATCAATGAACCCACAAGCTGCCGATACATAATAGCCTATACTACTTCTCCTGAAGTAGCATCTTCCTTCCTCCAGTTACCTGCTAGAGGAGTCTGCATGGGCTTGCACTTCTCCATGTGGTATCTCCTGAGTATCTCATTGGCATACTTGCCTTGAGACACAAACACTTCCCCATCCTTCTACCACACTTCCATGCCTAGAAAGTAGTGCATGAGACCAATGTTTTTCATCTCGAACTCTATTGCAAGGTCCTCCTTGCAAGACATGATCAACTGATCATCACCTGTCAATATCAGTTCATCAACATAAAGAACAATGATCAACTACTTACCTTCCACCATGATGTGGTATAAGTTCGCATCTGCTTCACTCTTTGTGAAGCCCAACCCGGTGAAGTAGTTTTCGATCCTGGTGTACCAAGCATGAGGTGCTTGCTTCAGCCTGTACAAATATCTCTTGAGTCAGCACACATGCGACTCACGATCAAAGGTCTCAAATCCTTCCAACTGCTCTATGTACACCTCTTCCTCAATCTTGCCATTGAGGAATGCAGTATTCACATCCATCTGATGGATCTTCCAAACCATCTGTGCTGATAGTGCCAACATCGATATGATGGATGAGTACCTTGCTACAGGAGAAAAAGTCTCATCATAGTCGATCCCCTCACCCTGTGAGAAACCAAGGGCAACAAACCTTGCCTTATGTTTCTCCACACTACCATCAGC
Organism: Pinus taeda; assembly: GCA_000404065.3. Lineage (NCBI taxonomy): Eukaryota > Viridiplantae > Streptophyta > Pinopsida > Pinales > Pinaceae > Pinus > Pinus taeda. The sequence goes on from APFE031286525.1 coordinate 137,195, forward strand.
AGCTTGCTTTACCTTGTAAAGCCAACGGGAACTCACAACTAACTTGTTCTCTGGTCTTGAAACCACATCCCAAACACTGTTCTGAACTATGGAGTCATACTCCTCCACCATAGCATTAACCCAAACTAGCTGTTGCACTACTTCCTCAAAGGAAGATGGTTCGGTCTCTACACATTCCCCAACAAGGGCCATGTAACTAGTGTACCGCTCATGTGACCTCCTTTGTTTGTGCTGACAAGATGGCTCTCCCACATTCTCTCTCGCATCCATCAACAATCTGTCAACTTCCCTTGAGCGTTTCTACCCATCTCTGGAAGACTCTGCATGAGTGGATGTCTCCACTTCTGGAACCTCTGCATGTGGCTACTCCACATCAGTTTGAGGCTCCTCCTCCATAGGAACCAAAAGTTCCTCCTCTGCATGCAACTTGAGCTCCCTCTCAAGGGAAACTCGCATGGCCTTCAACTCATCGAACTTAAGATCTCTGCGAACCACTATCCTCTGACTGGTAGGCAAATACAGCCAACAGTTGTGGGGAGTATCAGTGTACCCCACAAGTATCCCCAACTCTGTTGTCGGCTCTAGATTCTTCTAGGCATCCTTGGTCACATGGCAATAAACCGATGAGCCAAAGATCCTGAAGTGACCCACATCTGGTCTCTTCCCGGAGAAAGCCTCCTCTGGTGTCCTCATCCCAAGTATGCGATGCAGGCTTGTATTTTGTAAGTAAACCGATGTGTTGCATGCCTCAGCCCACAAATGAAGTCGTAGGCCTTGGTCATGCAACATCGCCCAAGCTGCCCCCATAATCGTTCTGTTCTTCCTCTCAGCCACCCCATTTTGTTGTGGGTTATGAGGTGCCGTCAACTCCCGTTTAATTGCTTCTGCTGCACAAAAGTCCTTGAACTCTTAAGAGACATACTCTCCACCATTGTCGCTTCACAAAACCCTGATCTTCTTTCCAGATTATTTCTCAACCAAGGATTTCAACTCACAAAACCTTGAGAAGGTTTGATCCTTCTTCTATATGAAATAGATCCAGCATCTACGACAAAAAAAATCAATAAAAATCACATAATACCTTTGTTTAGCGGTGGAAGCTTTCGAGAATGGGCCACAAACATCTGAATGAACTCGCTCCAAGATTGCTTCAGCTCGACTGTCTCGATCATGAAAGGAAGATTTTACTTTCCCAAGGTACAACCTTTGCATGTGTCCACTTGCTGAAGTTTACCTTTGGGCAGTCTAGTAGAAATCTGTTGCATTATCTTCAAGGCCCCATGGTGCAAGTGGCCTAATCTTCTATGCCATAACTCGCCAATATCTTGGCTAGGCACATACTTTACATCAATCAAGGTGAGAGGAGCTCCATGCTTCTTCTGAAACACAACCGTACCTTCACCTGAGACACGGTACTTTCCATCACTACCCATCTATATGCTCATCTGGAGGTCTTTCTCCTCCATTGTATAGGTACCAAACACAACCCACCATCGATGAAACCATGCATGCGATGAGGGTAAAATCCAATTCGAACTGTGAGGCCAGTGCCTCACCATCTAATCCTTTTGAGGATCCCTTCTTGGATTTCTTCAATGGACAATTAGTTGCATAATGGCCCACCTCATGACAATTAAAGCATGTCACTTTAGATTTGTAAATCTTCTTCCCTCAATGGGAAGAACTCGATTTGGAATGGGAAGCCTCCCCTTTCGCTTTCTGTACCTTACTTGATAAGGCTAGATTTTCTTCATCATCATGCTTTGAAGAAGAACCATCTCTGGTGCTTCTCCTGATCTCCTCCTGCATCACATCCAACCACAGTCGTTCCCAATCTGGCAGTTTCTCTCTTCCATTAACTGAGTCCTGGTAGCTATGCCAGCTCTTAGGAAGACCGAGGAGAGCAAGACTCACCATATCATCATTAGCTATCATGCTTCCTACACTTCCAAGCTCATCTATGCAGGTGGTGAGCTTGTTCAGATATGTAGTGATCGTGTCGCCCTTTTCACACTTGATTTTCCAAAGCTTGTCCTTTGGCACCAGCTTCCTCTAGTCGTTGTTGTTCTAATATAGATCCTTCAATTTCTTCCACATTGAAAACGGAGTCTCCTTCCCATGGAGACTTGAGACAATATGGTCTCAAACTCCCTCCAGAAGAATCCTCCTTGCTCTCACCACACATTTCTTCCATTCCACCAATTGTTGGGCATTAGCTGTTGCTGGCTTAGGGACTTCTTGACCAATGAAGTACTTCAAACCATTGTCTTCTAATACTGCTTCCATGCTATGTAATTCGAGCTGCCATCCAGGGCATACTCGAGTCTCAAGCCATTGAACTCCATTGGTGAACTTTGAGATGTTATAAGAAATCGATTTTGTACCTACAATCAAGAACTTCAAACTTCGAAATTCTCTCCCTTCTTTGTATAATGTTCTCCGCTTTGATCACCTTTTCTCTTATACCATGTAGAAATTTCACCGTAGATTGATCTGATTATGCAATGTACTAAAGCAAAATACTTAATCTACTTCTACAATCAAACTTGCGGAAGCTTAATCGATTTTGAGCAAGATCAAATAGAACACATATAACAGAGAAGAAGATCCAATCACACATGAAACACAGAAGAATACTCTGGGGAAAGCCTCAGCTAAAAACCCCAATATCTGTATTATCATACAAGTGGAAATATCTCAGGATTACACAAATCTTTAGCTCTCAAGCTATCCAGCTCTTAGTACAATCCCTCACTGTTGCTCATAGACAGAATATACAACACATATGCCTTCCTTCAGTCCTCCAAGCCTCCTCTTTCCTTGTGCAATTTCTTCTGGGTCCTCCCGCTGTCACCTGTGTAATAATCACCTCGCACATTGCTCTGACCTCTGTAGTAACTGTGCAATCCTCAAGGATGAATTCCTTCTGCATGCAAGAGATATTCTCATGGGAATATTCTAGCAACTGATAGTACATTATCCCTGCCTCTAATCTCAATTGGGTTTTTCTCTGAACTGACATGCATGAGTTATTTATGAGAGAATATTTAGTTATCTAGAGAATACTAGTTGCATGCATGCATACATTAAATGATTGAACTCACAATTAGTTCCACAAACTGTTTGGAACTAATTTAACTGGACTTAACTCAGTTAACTGAGCTAACTAATTACAACTCAAATACAACTCATCCTTATCTCCTTAATTAAGGGATAACTTCCTTAATCAAAGGGATAACTGTTGCATGTCTTCACATAAACTTCATGTTTGATTTTTTCCAACTAATTAACTCAAGATGAATTAATTAATTATTTTTCAAACAACTCGTGAGACTAAATTCGAATTTTAATTCACAATTTTGATTCAAGGACAAATCAAAATTGGAATATATCTTGAAATGTTATCTATAACAATGCTATTTTTAGCATTTCTTCTTGCTATTTTCAACACAAATAAGGGTTAAGTGCAAACTTTTAGAAACGTTGCAGTTGTCAAGGTGCGCGCCAAGGGACAAGTCTGAAATTCTTGTTTTGGGGCTCTATGGGAAAAAGAAGAAAAATGAGTCGGGGAGTTTTGTAATATAACACACAACAAACCTAATAAGAGTCACTAATGAACCCTTTAACCCTTAGACACGTTATGGAATCCTGAGAAACCTACACAAACAAAACACGCTAGTTAAAATAGGAGAAAGTAGGTTAGCTAGCAAGCATAAAATATCAATCCAAGTACCAATGAGCAGGGAATTGCTCAAACTTACAGGTAAAGAAACCCTAGTGCAACCATTTATATGGCGAGCCCAAGAAATCCCAAAGAGGCCCTGATTCTTGAAGAATAATTGATAAAGGATTAACCTCGGGAGCAATAATTCCAGACCAAAAACGCACAGTGGGAGGCAATCTACTAAACCGTGGGTATTTTCACACAACCCTGCCAAAACCCTCGACACATAATCAATAAAAGGTATACATGCCATACTAGGAAGAAAATAAAATGAAAGAGAAAAGTGGTAAGGGTAGCAGCCACATACCATTAAAAACATGGTCTAAACTAGTAGGGTTGGCATCAAATCTAAACCTTGGAAGAACCATCACATTCAATAATCTAACTGATAAAGCCAGGAAGCAGAGAAAGTCAAGAGAGAGCACGAGGAGAAATGTCATAGCAATTGAGGTCAAAACCCTTAGTCATGGTTGTAGAGAGCAACAATGGCCAACAATAGTGCAAATGAGGCATCTAGGGGTAGGTTACCCTACCCAAAACCATACACAACATTTTTCCATAGTAGGATTATGTCCAGCGATCTCGATTGTCCAACTCTCACTTTTCACATGGACTATTATGTCTACACCTCTCAGATAAGGCCACCTAGCCCAATACCAATGGAACGGTAAAAACATTTTTAAGGTGCTAGAATGAGGTTATAAAATAATGCATATGATATTATCTAACATATGATATGGTATTTGACAAACAACTAAATTATGATAAAATAATTTATAAAATTGAAGTGGTGAGATTTTTAAGTTGGAAATTTTACCTGTATAAATGACAATTGTACCCACCAACACGACAACTGTTAAATTTGTGCTAGGTGCAATTATTAGTTTTCTTTTAATTTTTTTTTTCCTAACAAATCTATTTTAAACCACATAAAAAATCTTATCAACCAACTGAAAATCCAAAAGTTGATTTATAGAAAAGTTACAAAATAATTTTTACTTAAAAAAAAAAAAAATTAATATAAATTTTTTAAAAACATTATGAAAACTTTATAACAATTTTGTGTTTTAACATAAGTCAAAGCTTTTTGACCAAAAACCAAAAACAATATAACACTTATGTATAATAACATATTCTTATCCGCAATAGAAAACTCAAAAAACATGTTGAAATTCAAAATACACACTGCAAAATGAAGTATAAAGTTAAATTAAATAAAAACTGCATATTTATAATTATCCTTTTTTTTGTAAGTCGAAGTTCTATTCATTCATAAAAAATAAAAATAAAATTCAAAAATAAAATACATCAGTAGCAAAATGGTAGTCTCACCCCGACCAAGTTTGTTTACTACCGTGATCAATATATGACAAAGAAACAAAAGAACAGCTAGAGACACAATCCACAACTTAGGAGGCCAAAAGGACCAGAAAACACATAAAACAAGTAAAACACTTGTAACCATGCTCATTCATCGGAAGTAATAGAAGCAAGATTGTCATGAGGAGTGCCTGTAGGAGGAGGAGGATGGAAGGAACATTGTACATGCTCTTTGCCATCCACAACTCTAGCTTCTCCACCTTCTTAGATAACAGATTCTGACCATACCATACCACCATGATCCACTCTCGAACATTACACTCTAAGTAATGCATCTTGTTCGGCGTAGCAATGAGCTCTGCATGTTCTTCTTGTCGCGCCCTCTCTGAAGTTTCCAAATGGTCCAGTACAGACTGGATCAAGTCTCGACAATTGTCTAAACAACAATGAGGCTTTGTTGTTTCCTCATTCCCAGGTCATCTCGCCTTCCCTCGTTTACCTGTGCCACCTTGACACGTCACTCCACCCCTCTTCGAAGTTCGCGGGTTTCTCCCACCAAGACCAACCAGTGAGACACCATGAGCCCCATAAGACACTTGGCCCGAGCTGTCGGTGGTTCGACCACCTCGACTAGAACTTGGAGGCTCCTCTACCACCATTGCCACCTGTAGGTGTGACACCTGACCCCCTTGACTGGCCGAAATTCACTTAGACGGGGGAAGGGAATGAGCATTGCACGGCTCAATGCGCTTTATATCAAAACCAAAGATGCCAAGTAAAGGTAGAATGAACCAACAATTATTAACACACACTAGAACTATGATTATAGAGAGATTCCCCAACCACACCAGAAAGTCACTTACCAGCCTGAAGAGGAGAACTACAGGGAGCCGAGAGACCAATCCAACATCAAGACATTGAACCATTGACTCACAAACCCCAACCCTTCGCAGAAAGAGCACTAACCAAAAGACCTAAGGACATACATACCTCTTCCGTGAAAGTTGCTTAAGAATGCATAACCCCATTGGAAAGCCGCTTGGAAGGGTAGACCTGTTGCCCCGTAGACACATAGGAAAACCAAGAGTGAAGATACCTAATCACCTACAACAGGGCTCGCGGGTCAACCCAATAACAAGATGGTGAACCCTTATCCTACTGAGAAAAGCCAGAGACCGCACACGAGAAAAGAAATCATCCAATTCAATGAACCTGATGTTGGGGAGGGTATGACTAAAGAAGATCCGCCATTCCCAAATAGGGCACCAATTGTGGAGTTTAAGACTGCTACCGGAGCTCAATCGATGCCCATCAGACCACTACAAAACCCAAGTTGCATGTTAGTCCAAAAGAGCGCAACCCTCCATATACCAGCGACGTTCGCCCACTCCCACTCCCAACGAGGATGATGGGAAGTTCACACGCATTACATTATCACCTCCCGTACTTAGAATGTCGTGAAACGATACGGAGGTCGCCCCTCACACCAACGGCCAACTGTTTAACATCATCGACCACAGGTAGGGTTGCTTGTTGTGTTTATCACCCCCATTGAGGAATATTTATAATTATATTTAAATATCTATCTTATTTATAATAATAAAAAATAGTATCTTATTTATTATTGTTATTTATGTGCATAAGTATTTCTATTTTGAAATATGGCTTTCGAAATTTTAATTTAATTATCAATAATTATTAAGTGGATTATTAATAATTATCAAGACATCCTTTATTGATTATTTTTAATAATAATTAGGGACAGAGGGTTGAGATTTATCTCAAAGGTAATTATAGTGGAATCGATAACTCGGGTAGTCTTGTACTCATGTGACACAAAACCAATTTCGTCTGCTACCACTATAACCACTAGGTACACCATATCTACCCTTAACATAAACACATGTTAATTAAGGGACCAAACCAAGGACCTCATAATATTTTACTGAAACATTTACATTCTTCGCAAAATGAGCTACCCAGGGGACTATATAATGATCCTTCTTAAACTCATATATAATTCTTATTAATTGGATTTAATCATGCAACTATCTCAACATATTTACAAAGTATTTAATTTTCTACTAAAGATATAGCTTATTATTTAATAAATAGATCATAAGATTGTATACATTGAGAAAATGATATATAGTTGCTCCTCTTCAAAGTAATGGATTAAATTAAATAACATAAAATTATTCAATTAATTAAAATAATATTATATTAGCCATGGGCTTTGGATTGATGGTGAATGGGTGCACTGTTAAGCACTCCTTGCGATAGGTCGCTGGTTCCAAAGCCCCGGGTTGCACTTACCAACAAAAAAATATATATAATTATTATATATATATATTATTAGCATATGAGATTAAGTGATATAGATTTATTTAACTATTTAAAATTGGATTTGTATTAAATTGATTGAATAATAATTCAACTAATTGGAGTTTGATTAGAGGATCTCCTGATCTAATTGAATAATGTAGGGTTTCTTTTCTAAAATTGTCCATGGTTAGTTCTATAAGAGGGGGATCGATCCCCTCCTTCAGCTAAATTGTCTCAAGAGTTCACATTATTGTTAGATTGGTCGACAATCCCTCACAAACTTCTCATCATCGTGTCCTTTTCAGAGCTTAGTTTGAGGTAATACAAATTCTGGTCACTCAAAGAATGCACTACTTGGAGCATTCCAGTGAAAGAAAATTAAAGGGTGTTGCCTGCCAAAAGCAATGCAATATCCAAAGTATAAGTCCAGATCTAATAATGTTGTATAATATGTTCAATATATGCATGATTATGCTCTAATATACAAGTTCATCAAATTATAGTCTTGTGAAAAGTCTTTGATTGATTAGATCTAGAATAAATGGAACCTCGAGGGACAAACAGATTTGGAGCTAGGAGAAAAAGGGTTCTTCACAAAAAAAATTTCTAGCTTGGAAGATAGAATGAGTGTTTTCGAAGGGGGGCTTACTACTTTAATAATGTTGGGCTCTTCATGCAATTTTGGAAAGCATAATACAATCTTCAGAAGGAAGACTTCCTTGTTGCCCTGGTATGGGTTGAATTATTTTCTCTTCCAAAGGAATATTAGGAGGAAGAAATCCTTGAAGTCATTGGCAATGCCATTGGTAGCTTTTTTGAGGTTTATGAGGCAACTAAGAGAGGGAGATACACATCCTATGCAAGGATTTGTGTCTATATGGATATTTCGCAACCTCTTCTGGCTTCAGCAAACATTAATTATCAAGATAATCTTTGGAAATAGACACTGGATTATGAAAATGTCCCATTTAGATGCAAGTGTTGTCATGAATATGGACATAGTTTTGAGAGAATGTCCTTTTATTGTAAATGATTTTCTAGCATATCAATCAACTCATAAAAAACAAAAGGGTTTTGGAAAATTCCCCCAAAGGACGAGGAATTTGAGACCTTAGGGAGCCACAAATTTAAGTCAAAAAGGTCTAGAAACAGGTTCACATCTCTCTCCTCTTTAGATGAGACCTCAGAGTAAGAAGTTAATCATTTAGCCTCATAGTCAACTTTGGAGCTATTCCCAAGTCTTTGTCGCCCCCAACAGAGCTCGAGAAAATGAATTCATAAGGTAATTTGCAAAATTTTCTACCAAAAGAGCCAACTAGCTCAATAATGGAAGAGGATGAAACTGAAGATCTCCTTGGATACATGGATATGGTTGTTCCACATGTTATTTTCTCTAACAAAGGATTTCCTCAATAAAGATTCATAATAATAGCTAAATTTTCAAATAGATAATGCTCAATATGGTTCGAGTTCTTCAAATCCCCATTCAGGAGCTCATACATAAACTTTCAAAGACCCCCCCAATATGGTCAAGGAGGACCAAAAAAAGGGGCGCAAGAGAATTAAGACCTTGGTCCAAGAAGATGGAGAAAAGGTAGTACACTCAAGGAAAACCATGCCAATATTAGAGGCATTTCCTTCTTATCAACCCAAAAGATCCTAAATTTTCATCCTGAATCTTCGGAGAATAAGTATGTTCTTTGTTGTAATTACGGTTATTGTTAGTCTCTAATAGTTTTTTGTTTAGTAAATTTCCTATTATCTTTAGTTGATAGGCCAATATTTGCACTCCTTTTTATGAAAAAGGACAATTTCTAGACTTTGAAAAAGCTAAGCTATATGTATTTTTCTCTGATAAATGAAAGGCTCTTCTAATTCCATAAAATAAATAAATAAATTAGAGTCTTATCAAAATAATTTAATAGGACAATTTCAACCAAAATGTAAATAGCACAAAAAAACCAATATCAAATAACACTTCAAAAGTATAGTTCAATTAAACAAACCTAAATCCATATTAACTCTGGATCTACCAAGTGTCAAGAGGGATCAAATCTCTTGAGGTGCAGACTTCTTTTAGAGTGAAAAGAGATTTGATCCCTTTGAATGCTTGGTAGATCCGGAGTTAAGATGGATCTAGGCTTTAATTATTAGTTTGTATTAAAACTATTATGATATGTGTGCATAAATTTATCTCCATTTTATATTTAAAAGAATTTTATAGCATTCAATGCCCCAAACAATTACTTCTCTCTGGAAAAAAAAAGAAGAAGGAAAATTCATTGGAATTTTATGCCTTTAAATAAGCCACATCAGAGAAGAATATCATGGGAAAAATGATGGGTTAAAAATACCATGGGAAAAGCCATGGGTTGTAAAAAACCCAGAGTCTCAAAACAATTAATGTTTACATGACATGACAACATCTCTTCCATATTGGCTAGAGAGAGCCTCGCCCAATAGCATGTTAAATAATATTTAAAAAAAAATATCATGATAATAGGTTTGTATTAATTTGAATTTGTATTTAGGAGTTGTCTTTAGTGCTATTTTTTGGAGTTTCTAGTGCCCAAAACTCCCAGGAAAACCCTAGGGCACTTCTATTGTGCATGGATTAGCCATCAAGCTTGTGATTTCAATGAATTCCTCGAGGATTTTAGAGAAAATAGATAGCAAAATTTCATCGGAAAAACTTCCAAAAAATCACACTAAGGACAACTCGTTGTATTTATACCCTTACAAAAAGCTAATTTTCCACATCACATTCACTTTCCCAATTGTAAAGTGGTTTAATTTTTTTTTTATTATAAATTAAATTAATATTTCACTTAAAATGAGGAAATCTTGTTCATATAAAAATAATAAAATAAAAAATCTTTTATTATTTTGGGTGTTTAACACAAGACAAGTTTAAAGTGGGAATGTTGGTTTTAATCTTGACTCGATGATAAAATAATTAAGATAACCTTGATTTAGCCCATGTTATTGGATAACCCATGGTATTTGCTAGTGGTCTTTGATGAGATGAAGTCAAAGCTTTTTAACAAGACTTCAATCTTGTTATGCAGTGGTATGTTTTATAAAAATTAACTTAAATATTATAAGAATTAAATTATTTCATTTTCCCTGTATAATAATTAAGATAGCCTTGACTCGATCATTAAGGTTTAGCCCATGGTATTGGGTAACCCATGGTATTTTCCCATGGTCTTTGATGTGACAAAGTCAAAGTTGTGGAATAAAGCTTCAAACGTGTTAGTCAATATTATGTATTAATCTTAGTCTCGATGATGAACCACATTGGGTGGTTCCAAATGTTGACAAAATAAGTACATTGTGATTTTAAAGAATAATTATTTTAAACAAAAAATAAATTATTTCAATTGCCCTATGTACAACATTTTACAAGAAAAATATTTAAAGTCAAAGGCTAACTAATTGATGGTCAACATGGCCTTACAACTAAATTATTTTTTTACAATGTTTTAATTTGAAATTGTAGAAATGTCAAATCCTATCTTTTTAATTTGTGTATGGTAAATGTTTAAGATGATATGTTGAGGGGGGTGTTATCATCAACCCTAGGGGGACAAAAGTGTAAATTGATGGAGCCTTGAAGAAACGACGAATAATGATTGACAGTGCCTAAAACTTACAAATAACATCAAGCATCCATTTTTATAGTGTTTGGAGTCTCATCCATCATCATCAATTTTCCTATTCGTAACCAAGTCCCCTAAGAACATTAATTGGCATTTGTCATAGATTGAATTATATATGAGAAAGAGAGGTTAGAAACTATCTTATGCTTCCAAATCCTTCAACATTAGAACTAGGAAGTAGATTAACTATCAACTTTGGCAACAAAAGAGAAATTGGGGGCCCTTATTATCAACTCCAAGGTTTATGATCAATGCATACCATAAATTTGCTTTAAACGACATTCATAGGCACAACATGAGGCAACTAATGGATAATCACATGGTAGAATATCATACCAATGATCAGGGATGATTGACAAGACATACCCACCACCTTCGTTCACTTAACACTATCTCCGCCCTGCATTGTCATTTCTCCTTTTTCAGCAAACATAAGGCATTTAGAATTATCTCCATGTCTTGTAGTTGTGTTAGTTATATGGTCCATCCTCTTGTCATAGTAAAAAATATCCCTAGAGAATATATGCTCCAACATAATTTCACCCTTATTGATGCTTTGCTTCCCCCTTCCCATAGGAAATTAACACTACTAGCATCAACAGGCCCAAGTTTTCCAAACATCTGGTTGGCTAGTTTAGGACTCCAAAAAATGCCTCTTTCACTTGTTTCACTGGTCATCCATTTTTATCCTTCCTACATTCATACTTATTGTTTGGGAATTATTTGGCCAGTTATGTGTACTATTACATATTATTTCAGGGTGGTATAGGTTTTCATTATCCCCCAAATATCTGGAAAATGTAACATCTTAGGATGCAATATCACCACTTCGATTTCACGCTCTTTAATTTGCAACACAAGCAACGCCCTCAAATGAAATCTTGCTCAACTTGTTAGACGTTCACAATACATGCAAAAGCTCATTGGCATGGATTATATAGAGTTACAGAGTACAAGGAGGATGTTGGGAAGCCATGAAGCCAAAATAAATGTATTGGAGAACCAATTGAGGGAATGGGTTGACTAAATTCAAGTTAAGGACAAGCAAATTCATCCTTAGTAATCAGAACTCATGACAAGAAAATTTGGCATGAGTTCTTTGGTCTTCCATACTCATAGAATTTCAGTCTTGGAAAAATAAATTCAAGGCATTACACTTCAATTGGTTCATCCCCATCCCCTACTTCTTGACTTTTTGAATGCTCTGTAAAATTTGCTTTCTATTGGGAATATTTTATAGTATCTATGCATCTAGGTTGTTTAGAACTATGTTATATTGAGAACACTCATCGAACTTAATAGGCCAAATTTCGATGTGGAATGATATAACTTTCCATGGAAGGAAGCCTATTATTTTTTACTTTTGCAATGGTTCATCATTACCTTCTTTTTGTTCATACAGTTCTTGCCCATATTTAGTCTATCGTGTGTGTGAAAATGTTGCTCTTTTTATAATACCCATTTTTTCAATACATTTTTGTGTTTTTGGGGTAATTTTTAGGCCAACGCACTACACAATGGGATTTGGCACAAAGCTAGCCAAATTCCCAATAACATTAACTACAATTAATTAAAACAACCCTAGCACTATGAAATATGTGTGTGTATCCAACAAATAACTTAGTTAGTTTGACATTTTTTACCAGGTATAATACCCATGGAGATCAAGGAAACCATTCCCACAAACCCTTGTGTGGTTACCAATTGTTATTACAATTGGTGGTTACAAACACCTTGTAGGTTTTAACCCTGTACAGAAATTACCTACATACGAATTCTAAAACACAAAAAATAAACAATGCGAGAGCATAACACATAAAACACTTATACACAAAGATTTTACCCTGGATCCTAAAACCGGGACTACCAGCTTGATTTTTCATTATGTTCCTTTCAATGTTACAATACATATTTATACATGCCGAAGCATCCATTACCATGGACCGAAAACCATTGCGCCCAAAACCATGGACCGAAAACCATCGCGTCCAAAACCATGTGTGAAAATCATGCACCAAACCATAGGTAGGTCCGCCCAACCTAACATAGGGTCCAAAACCATAGAGTGGGGTTACCTGCACTCGTCAAACCCCCTGTGACTCCCCCCGCTACGTAATCGGCGCAACGAAGGGGGGGCTCCGCCCACCTTCTAATCCCCTGGTTAACTATGGTGGCTAGTCGTGGAAAGAATATAACGCAACCCAACATTCTCCCACTTGTTGTTTTCTTTCCATAGGGAGCTACAAGAGAGCTTAGTCATTTATCCAACCCTGCAACACCCATTGTTTCTCTACACCAAGAGAACTTCTCAGAGCTCACAAATTTTGTCAATGCATTTGCAGTATTCTTCAAAGTGTCCACCTTTACCAGCAACACCTTTTTTGTTCTATCATTCCCCTCACCAAAGTGATACTGAACATCAATGTGCTTTGTCTTTTGAATGATATGCAAGGTTCTTGGCCAAAGAAAATTGGCACTTTGGCTGTCACAGTCTATCCTTATAGCTCCCTTTGTCTACCCATACTTGAACACAATCTCTGCAACCAAACTGCTTCCTTGCTTGCATGAGTGGCTGCCATGTATTCTGCCTCTGTAGTTGATAGTGACACTACAAATTATTTCTTACTCATCCAACTGACTGCACCTCCAAATAGGTTAAACACATACCCACTTGTAGATCTTCATTGATCCAGATCTCCAACCCATTCTGCATCAACAAGCCACGAATATCCAACACTCTGTCCAATCCTGGTCTTCCTTGATAGCACAAACCATAATCACTAGTGCCACGCAAATACCTGAAAACCCGCTTCATTGATGTCCAATGCTCCTTCCCTAGTTTTGACATAAACCTGCTCAATACTCCCACTGTACGTGCAATGTCTGGTCTAGTACAGACCATCGCATACATTAGGTTACCGACTACACTTGAATATGGAACATGGGACATGTCCTCTTCCTCTTCTTGTGTCTTGGGACATTGTTTAGCAGATAACTTTACACCTACAGGAATAGGAACCTTCATCGGTTTACTATCCTACATATTAAACCTATGTAGTATTGTATCAACATACTTCCTCTGTTTAACCAGAGCTTCCTCTTTGTCCGATCACTTTTAATTTCCATGCCCAAAATATAGTTTGCAGCACCAAGATCTTTCATGTCGAATTTGGAGGACAATTGGGTCTTCAAATCCTGGATAATTTCTTTGTCATTTCCAACTAGCAATATATCATCCACATACAAGACCAAATAAATAACATAGTCACCAAATAATTTAAAATACACATAGTGA
>APFE031286531.1:0-19383 GCA_000404065.3 Pinus taeda
GCGTATCTAAACCACTGTACAAATCACAGAGATATGGCATAGCTGTAAAACTGTGTAAACAAAGAGACACGGCATAAGTGCTGTGTGGACCAAGCATTATGCGTATACAAAATACTGTGTAAACCCAAGCAAGGTCATTAAATAATAATGCGGTGCGAACTTAAGAAATATTACCAGAAACCAATACTGTGTGAACCAAGTAAATATCATGAAAACGATGTTGTAAACGAGAGATTGGTAAAGAAATGAACACGGCGTAAGCCAGCACACATTAGCAGGATGCCATCACAGGTTTACCTCATAGGTATACAAACCCGAAGTAAGTAGCCAGCATGTAAATACACAGGTTAAACTTTCAGAAAGTTATCCTCGGGTTACCAAAAGAATAAAGTACAATAACAGAACCATGAACTAAATGAATGTATATATGTATATCAGACTCCGGCGAATCCCGGTTATGATTGACAGTATACGCGGAAGAAGGGTTGTGTATACATTCATTTACCGAATGCAAGACATACCCTTAAGGCCGCATTAAACCATAAGAAATGTATAAGGGTACAGACGATTCGAATGCATGTAAAGACTAAACCAAACCTGTAAAATATCATATTTGCTGTAAATGGAAAAGTATTCCCGACTCATAAACCCTCATGGGTAGTAATGTACAGTAAGCAAAGGAAAACGACATAACAATAATATCATTGGAATAGTAAATCGTTTCATAGCGAACACCGGTAGTTCCAAGCCAGAACCAGCCATTAAATATATGACAAATCCTATGAACACAGAGCAACATTTTCATTTAAATCAAAGGTAAACTGATAACAAAGTCTTAAGGGTCCTGTAGAGGATTAAAGAACTCTTATAACCAAAACGAGATAAACAATTGTACCGAATCATTGCAGCTATATGAAACTGTAGATAGCTCAGAGGAAGCTTAACAGAGAATATACAAACTTCAATGCACTCATATTATGTCCGTAGACCAAAGTCAATACCAAATATACATCTTATGGATGGCATGAAAGCGATGACTAAACCCTAGCTAAACCCTAACTGTCAACGCAGTACAGGTCCCGGCAAAAGGAGGTCGTCTGCCAAAGTAACCAGGGTTCTGGAAACATTAAGCTGACCTGAGACATGAAGGAAAAGGGTCATGAGCCACGCCTCAGACCAGAGAACAAGCATTCCATTTCTCAAATACACTTCGATTTCCAACGCAGGAACCACAAGAAGGAAATGAGCATACCTGTGGAGTGAAGGTGACAAAACCCCTGCGGCAGAAGGAGACTGCAACCAGCCGACCCACCTGCACATTGAGAAATCACGATATGTAAACCAGAACAGTTGAAAACCAAATAACTTCAAGGTTTGTAATGTAAGACTGTAAAGAAATACCAGGTGCGGAATGCCAGAGATTAATACCTAAACGGCAGGTGATGCAGAAGGGTTTGACAAGCTGAGGGAGCGCTTGGCTGAGGCGTAGTGAACAAATGAGCTGATCCGAAGAACCCGACACATTATGTATTGGTTGTTGAACCCTCGATCAGATCTGAGCCACACGATGGGTTCGAAAGAGCTCCATCGTCCATCAAAGCGGGAAAACCTGGCGCGGAAACCACAGTGGGTCAACCACATGGGTTCACGTGATCACTTGCCACTTGGCTACGGAGGGGATGAGCTGGGATGATCTCCATTCACCATCTAGCGTAATCAAATTATGCATGTTGGGTCAAACAATTAAGGTTAACATAACACCAAGGTTGCCAACGTCCATGGTATATGCGCAGGTGTTAACACCAACTCGGTGGGGTAGGCATATATTAAAGGTTAGATATATGTATGCAGCGCTTAAGCTTAGTTCATAACTAGGTTATGTTCCTTAACAGTTAGAGGGGTGGGTTCATGAGTTGACCACCATTACCATAAATTTTTTTAATTTTTACTGTTTTTATATAATGTGTTAAAAAAGTCGTGACAATGTGGTATCAGAGCCAGGTTTCAAAACTGTGGCCTCTGGAGTAGTGAAGCCCATCTGTAAAACAAAAAAATTATATAGTGCATATATGAGGAAGTAACAAAGGTAACTAAATTGATTGCTTGTTTATCAATTAGGAAATCCATACATAAACAACAATCTGCTAGCAGTCAACAAGTAAGATGGAGGAAATGCAGGGAGCAGGCAACGTCCCTCAGGAAAACCTAGAGTTGTGGATACAGCTTGGTGCTGAGACACGCAGTACCAATCTGGCGATACTATAGACTGTTCAAGAGCTGAAAAGTGAGATGGCACGTCTGCGAGAAGACAACGCGCGATTAACAGAGGAGCAAGAAAGAATATTAAGGAGTCTGTCAAATAAACAAAATCCACCATTAGCCAATCCCAGTGCGGAACAGCAAAGGGGAACTGAAGAGAGGGATTACGCACCTGAGATTTCAGAGGAGAAGGAAGACCATTCTGACAATGTACTAGAGCCGCAGACCTCAAAGAGACAGAAAATGGAATTACAGGGAGAGTTCTGGAAATTCAAACCTCCACTTTTCAATGAAGAGCAGGAAGAAGCGACAGAGGCTTGGTTACTAAACATTAACAAGTATTTCCAACTGTATGAATATGACCAAAATCTGAAGGTGCGGCTGGCCATATTCCAACTACAGGGTAAAGCAACCTTGTGGTGGGAAGAGATTAAAATTGTAAAAGGAGTGAGTGAGCAGAACATCACTTGGGAAAAATTCCAGAAATACTTTAAGGAAAGATATCTAACCGAGCGTTTTTATGACGAGAAGGCACGGGAATTCCATGATTTAAGACTGGGGCAGCAGTCCATGGACGAATTCATTAACCGCTTCACTTCCCTGCTTTTCTATGTGCCATATATCAAAGAAGAAAAGGCCAAAGTACAGATATTTGTGAGCAGTCTACCAGCCTATATAAGGGAACGAATAGAGTTTGACAATCCCCGAACCATGGACGAGGCAATTCGTAAGGCAAGAATTTGTTAGCAGCAGAACAAACAAAAAGGAGATATTTCAAGCAAAAGATGGAATGACAGAAAAAGCAACAGATTTGCTGGTAATAACAAAGGAAGTCGTGGAAATGGTGGTAAGAGTGCTGGAAAGGGGCAGTTTAACAAAAATACAACCAAGGGTACCTTCCGGGCCAAGCCAAGTGAAAGCAGAGTTAGTGAACCGCCTGCCAGATCAGAGATCGAAGGAACCAGACCTCCAGTCCAGTGTTGGGGATGTGGAGGACCACATTATGTTAAAAACTGCCCGCAGCGTAAAGGAGTCGACCAAATATCTCAGATCCACGAAGCCTCAACCGTTGGGGATGTGGCACGCAGCGTACCAAGAATTAACGCAGCCTTGGAGGACCGGCAAGCGGAATACCAACCGACTATGGTGGAGTTTGAAGGTAAGATTTCAAACCTTTCTATAGATGTTCTTATTGATCCAGGAGCTACCTTAAGTTACGTTAGCCCAAAAGTAGTGGAACATTGTAAGCTATCTTCGGAAAGGTTCAAAAACCCATGGTTGGTACAGCTAGCTACGGGTGCCAAGAGACAGGTTCTAGCTAAAATTAATAACTGTTCCTTAAGCATAGTTGGACAGCCAATAACAGCAGACCTGAATGTACTTCCATTAGGATCTTATGACATCCTGATTGGCATGGATTGGCTGGAAAAGCATTGGTCCCTAGTAAATTGCAAAACCAAAACCATTTATTACAAGGATGATTTGGGGCAGCAACAAGAATTGCAGGGGATTAAACACCCTGTCTAGATTCGGCCTATCACAGCTTCTCAGTTAGCTAAGTGCCTTAGAAAGAAATGTCAGATCTACGCTATTCAAGTCGGTTATGCAAACCAGAAAGATAAGATGTCTACATTAGGCAATATCCCGGTGGTGCAGGAATTCGTAGATGTTTTTCCTGAAGAGGTACCAGGGCTGCCCCCAAAGAGGGACATAGACTTTACTATAGAATTAATACCGGGAGCAGCACCAGTATCATGGGCACCATACCGGATGAGCATACCAGAGTTAACAGAGTTGAAAATGAAACTACAAGAGCTGTTGGATAAACAGTACATACGTCCCAGTGTATCACCATGGGGAGCTCCAGTATTATTTGTGAAAAAGAAAGATGGCACCCTACATATGTGTATAGACTATCGACAGCTGAATAAGCTCACGGTCAAAAACAAGTATCCCTTACCCAGGATAGATGAACTCTTTGATCAAGTGAAAGGGGCAAAAGTATTTTCCAAGATCGATCTGCGATCTGGTTATCATCAGATCAGGATTAAAGATGAGGACATCGCTAAAACCGCCTTTAGGACACGCTATGGGCACTACAAATTTGTAGTGCTACCTTTCGGTTTGACCAATGCACCTGCTACCTTTATGTGCATGATGAACAGCGTGTTCCACCATTTTTTGGACAAGTTTGTGCTGATATTTATTGATGATATTCTGATATACTCTCGTTCTCAAGAGGAACATGAGAAACACCTGAGGATGGTGTTACAAACTCTTCGAGAACACCAGCTATATGCTAAGTTCAGTAAATGTGATTTCTTCAAGGAGGAAATCCAGTATTTGGGCCACGTGATAACTAAAGAAGGAATTGCAGTGGACCTCGAGAAAATAAAAACTATTATGGAGTGGCCCATACCCAAAGATGTTGCTGATATCAGATCCTTTATGGGGTTAGCTGGCTATTACCGGAGGTTTGTGGAAGGCTTTTCTAGGATAGCCTATCCTATCACCTCATTGCAGAAAAAGGGGAAGATATTTAAGTGGACATCAGAATGTCAGCAGAGCTTTGACCGCTTGAAGCACTTACTCACCACTGCACCCATCCTGAGTATAGCTGATCCTAATAAGGATTACATGGTGTGCACCGATGCTAGTAAGGAGGGTGTGGGAGGAGTACTAATGAAGGAGGGAAAGGTAATAGATTACAAATCAAGGAAGCTAAAGGAGCATGAGCAGAGATACTCTGCTTATGATCTGGAATTAACAGCTGTTATTCATGCGCTGAAAATGTGGATACATTACCTCCTAGGGAGGAAATTCCTGTTGTTAACTGATCATCACAGTTTGACCCATTATTTCAGCTAACCTACCTTGAATGCAAGACAAGGCCGTTGGGCAGATTTCTTGAGTGGGTTTGATTTCGAAATAAAGCATTTAAAGGGCAAAGAAAATCGAGTGGTTGATGCGCTAAGTTGGAAGGTTCATTGTTTATGTGAACTATCAGTTAGCAAGTGGCGGACTTCGCTGGTTGAACAAATAAAAACAACAGCAAGTCGTGATTCTGAATACCAGCACTTAAAACAGCAGGTACAGCAAGCTGTAAAGGAAATATTACAGCAAGGATATACACTAGATAGCGATGGAATGCTGTGCTTCAATAAGAAATTGTATGTGCCTGATTCAAATGACCTTAAAAGGATGATTTTAGATGAGTTCCATCTCAGCCACTACACTGGCCACCCAGGGTACCAAAAGATGGTCACAACACTCAAGAACGAGTATTATTGGCCACGAATGAAGAAACAGGTAGTTGAGTACCTGGCACGGTGTTTCGAATGCCAGCAAATTAAGGCAGAACATCAGCATCCAGCCGGACTGCTACAGCCCTTGCCTATTCCGGAGTGGAAATGGGAAACCATTTCCATGGATTTCATAACTGGGTTGCCACGAACAAAGAAGGGCAATGACTGTATCATGGTAGTGGTTGATAAATTGAGTAAAGCAGCACACTTTATACCTGTGCAGTCCACTTACAAGGCGGTACAAATTGCTCACCTCTTTATGAAAAATGTGTTCCGATTGCATGGGCTGCCAAAGGTAATCATATCGGATCGAGATGTGAAATTCACTTCCACTTTTTGGAGGACACTGTTTGCTGAGTTGGGTACTCAGCTGAACTTTAGCACGACCTACCACCCGCAGACCGATGGTCAAACTGAGCGAGTTAATCAAGTGTTGGAATACATGTTGAGGGCGTATGTGATGCTGAAACTAGGTCAATGGGAAGAGTATTTACATCTGGTCGAATTTTCATATAACAATGGTTATCACACTTCAACCCAGCTAAGTCCTTTTGAAGTATTGTATGGACGAAAGTGCCACACCCCCTCAAGTTGGGGTGGGCCTGAGGACAAGCTGAGTTTGGGTCCAGAAATGCTTAAAGACATGGAGGATATGGTGAAAAGAGTGCGTGCAAACTTAAAGGCTGCACAAGACAGACAGAAAAGCTTTGCGGACAGGAAAAGAAGATTCACAGAGTATAAGCTTGGTGACCATGTGTTTGTGAGGATTCAAACCAGAAGGAGCACACTGCAGTGAGTGGGTGCACCAAACTGGCACCTCAATATTTTGGACCTTTTCAGATCTTGGCCAGAGTGGGGCCAGTGGCCTACCAACTCGCCCTGCCAAGTCATATCAGGATTCATAATGTGTTTCATGTTTCTGTCCTAAAGAAATATGTATATGACCCTAAACATGTTATTCGATGGCAAGATGTGCGGGTAAGAATTGATCCGGTTGTTTTGCTTATGCAGCTAAACTCAATAGGAAACTAATTGAAGGTATGGTTTTTTGCAGGTCGAACCAGAAGGCGAGGTCCTGGTCGAACCTCAGAGCATTCTCGACCGGAGAGAAGTGCGGCTGCAGAAATGGGTTATTACCCAAGTTAAAGTGTTGTGGCAGCACTATGGGCCTGAGGAGGCTACATGGGAGGACGAGGAACTCATTAGAAAAGCTTACCCAAATTTATTTAATGGGAATAGACATCGGGACGATGTCCAATCCCAGGGGGGGAGATGTAATGACCCCGGTAACTTGTAATACTGGAACATTTACTGAGGTAACAATTGTATGAGTGGTGACTTGTTATCACTAAATGACATTATTTAATTATGAAATGAATATATCAGATTATTTTTACATGTGTATATTCATGAAATGCTGGCAACCTCCTGGAGGAGGATTTTCTATTAAAAGAAAATAAAATCAGTTATGAAACTGAAGTAACTGCTTCTCACCCAAGGAAAAGTCCTGGGAGGAAAACCTCTGGGCTGTTGATGAACAGACAGAGAGAAGAATTCCTGAGAGAAAAAGCAGAGTGAGAAAAGAGGTTAATTCTGGTAGTGACCAGATAACCTAGCACGGTAGTGCATGAGTCTTGTTGAGGGCTGCAGGCCTGCAAGACGGCTCGGGGGGAGAATCCAACGCAAGTGGATCTCAAGGTTGGGAGGATAAGAGCAAACCAGTTGCAGGTGACTTCTGGAAGTAGGAATATCGGTAGCAGGCTACCCAGGTATGCACTTTCTAACCGAGTTATAGAATGAAGAGCAGATACTGAAGGTGAACAGACTAAATCTGTGTTCTTTCCATTGATTAATGGTAGTCGTTATAAAAGATTAATGTTGTATCAGTGTCATTTTTCATCTGCAATAAAATCTGGTTGTTGGATATAACTTTCCATGGTAAAACCAGACCCTAAGGGGCGGTTTGGCGGTAGGAGAGACCGCAGTAGTTTATTAATTATTAGGAAGGAAATAAAATAGTCAGAGTCTCGGCTACGGAATGGAGCCGAGCTAGGCATTCTGGAAATGTTAGACAAACACCTCATCCTAATGAAAGCATAGTCGTGAACCAGCTCAAAAAACCGCGCTTATATATAAACCAAAATGCTGAATAGACATAGAAATATAGCATATCTAAACCACTGTATAAATCACAGAGATATGGCATAGCTGTAACACTGTGTAAACAAAGAGACACGGCATAAGTGCTGTGTGAACCAAGCATTATGCGTATACACAATACTGTGTAAACCCAAGCAAGGTCATTAAATAATAATGCGGTGCGAACTTAAGAAATATTACCAGAAACTAATACTGTGTGAACCAAGTAAATATCATGAAAACGATGCTGTAAATGAGAGAGTGGTAAAGAAATGAGCACGGCGTAAGCCAGCACACATTAGCAGGATGCCATCACAGGTTTACCTCATAGGTATACAAACCCGAAGTAAGTAGCCAACATGTAAATACACAGGTTAAACTTTCAGAAAGCTATCCTCGGGTTACGAAAAGAATAGAGTACATTAATAGAAACATGAACTAAATGAATGTATATATGTATATCAGACTCCGACGAATCCCGGTTATGATTGACAGTATACGCGGAAGAAGGGTTTCCTATACATTCATTTACCGAATGCAAGACATACCCTTAAGGCTGCATTAAACCATAAGAAATGTATAAGGGTACAGACGATTCAAATGCATGTAAAGGCTAAACCAAACCTGTAAAATATCATATTTGTTGTAAATGGAAAAGTATGTTCGACTCATAAACCCTCATGGGTAGTAATGTACAGTAAGCAAAGGAAAAAGACATAACAATAATATCATTAGAGCAGTAAATCGTTTCATAGCAAACACTGGTAGTTCCAAGCCAGAACCGGCCATTAAATATATGACAAATCCCATGAACGCAGAGCAACATTTTCATTTAAATCAAAGGTAAACTGATAACAGAGTCTTAAGGGTCCTGTAGAGGATTAAAGAACTCTTATAACCAAAACGAGATAAACAACTGTACCGAATCATTGCAGCTATATGAAACTGTAGATAGCTCAGAGGAAGCTTAACAGAGAATATACAAACTTCAATGCATTCATATTATGTCCGTAGACCAAAGTCAATACCAAATATACATCGTATGGACGGCATGAAAGCCATGACTAAACCCTAGCTAAACCCTGACTGTCAACGCAGTACAGGTCCCGGCAAAAGGAGGTCGTCTGCCAAAGTAACCAGGGTTCTGGAAACATTAAGCCGACCTGAGACATGAAGGAAAAGGGTCACGAGCCACGCCTCAGACCAGAGAACAAGCATTCCATTTCTCAAATACACTTCGATTTCCAACGCAGGAACCACAAGAAGGAAATGAGCATACCTGTGGAGTGAAGGTGACAAAACCCCTGCGGCAGAAGGAGACTGCAACCGGCCGACCCACCTGCACATTGAGAAATCACGATATGTAAACCAGAACAGTAAAAAACCAAATAACTTCAAGGGTTGTAATGTAAGACTGTAAAGAAATACCAGGTGCGGAATGCCACAGATTAATACCTGAACGACAGGTGATGCAGAAGGGTTTGACAAGCTAAGGGAGCGCTCGGCTGAGGCGTAGTGAACAAATGAGCTGATCTGAAGAACCCGACACATTATGTATTGGCTGTTGAACCCTCGAGCAAATCTGAGCCACACGATGGGTTCAAAAGAGCTCCATCGTCCATCAAAGCGGGAAAACTTGGCGTGGAAACCACAGTGGGTCAACCACATGGGTTCACGTGATCACTTGCCACTTGGCTACGGAGGGGATGAGCTGGGATGATCTCCATTCACCATCTGGCGTAATCAAATTATGCGTGTTGGGTCAAACAATTAAGGTTAACATAACACCAAGGTTGCCAACGTCCATGGTATATGCGCAGGTGTTAACACCAACTCGGTGGGGTAGGCATATATTAAAGGTTAGATATATGTATGCAGCGCTTAAGCTTAATTCATAACTAGGTTATGTTCCTTAACAGTTAGAGGGGTGGGTTCATGAGTTGACCACCATTACCAGAAAAAAATTTAATTTTTACTATTTTTATATAATGTGTTAAAAAGGTCGTGACAGCCTGGCAATCTTATCCCAAGCCACCCAAGGGAGAGTTGAGTTGTCATTTGATCCTGCCCATAAAAATCTACAACACAGTCTTCTAATTTTCTCCATAATACCTTTGGGGATCCAAGTAAGAGCGGCCCAATAGACCGGAATAGCCAATAAGACAGATTTTATAAGGGTCACTCTTCCTGCTCTAGACAGCCATCTAAAACTCCAATGGGATATTCTAGCTTCTAGCTTTGCTATAATCCAGTTCCAATCCTCTTTTTTATAAGAATCCAGATTTAACCAGAATCCCAAGTATTTAAAAGGAGAGTCCAAAGGTTGGATCTGATAAGGGAAAAGATTGGATATTCTTGAGCATTCTCTCCTATTAAACCCTGTCACACATACTTGAGATTTCCGAGAGTTAATTTGCATACCTGTGGCTTTCATAAAAAGATCAAAAATGTTTTTATACTCCTTCATTTCGTTGAGTGAGCCATTTGTGAATATCAGGATGTCATCAACAAAGAGCAGGTGAGTTATATAAAGATTAATTGCAACCTCAATACCTTTGATCTTGTCAGACCTTCTAGCTTTATGGATCAATCTGCTGAGCCCTTCCGCCACCAAGAGAAAAAGAAGGGGAGATAGCAGACATCCTTGTCTGAGACCTCTTTGGATTTTGAAGAAAGGAGATGCAGCACCATTGATCAGGATAGCAAAACTAACATTTGTAATACAGCCCATAATCCAGCTAACAAAAGAATAATTGAATCCCAAATGAGTGAGCAGCATCTGAAGTTATAACGAGTTGATACGATCATAGGCCTTTGAAAGGTCAATTTTAAGGATCGACCCCTTCGTCTTCTTCTGTTTGATATTGTGAAGAACTTCTTGGGCTACCCCGATGGCCTCATGAATTTGCCTCCCTTCCAAGAACCCGAATTGTTCCATAGAAATATTTTTAGAAAGAATGGGAACAAGCCTGGAAGCTATCACTTTTGCAATTATTTTATAAATGCAGTTACATAGTGATATAGGCCTGAAGTCTTTGAAAGTCTCCGGTTCATCTTTCTTTGGAATGAGTGCAATGAAGGTTGAATTAAAAGGTCTATATATTTCTCCTTTCAATCTGGATTCTTCCACAACTTCAGTGATTTCGGATCCAATCAAATCGAAAAAATGGAGAAAAAGCTCAATAGTCCATCCATCATGACCGAGACTTTTATCCTTTCCCATATTTTTCATAGCAGACTCAACTTCGTCCTTAGTATCAGGGATTTTCAACTCCTCAGCTTCATCCTCCTCAAAGAAACTCGGGAAGCATTGAGCTGTCTACATAACTTCTCCTATGGTGGCCTCACCTGAATCAGAAAAGAGGCTCTGGAAATGCCTCTGTCCCAAACCCGAAAGATCAGAGAAAGATTTAACTGCCCTACCTTCTTCATCTTTTAGGCTCCAAATGGTGTTTGCAGATTTCCTACCTTTTGCATAGTTGTGGAAGAAACTTGTATTTTCGTCTCCTGATTTTAGCCAAATCGCCCTACTTTTGAGCCTCCATTCCTCTTCCTTTGCCAGGAGAATCTGGTTTTGGGATTTTTCCAGAGATAGAATCCGATCATTTGAGGCCTGAGTAGAGTAGCCATCTGCATCCACACTTTCCAATGCCTTCAACTCCTCCCTGATTTTTATCAGATCTTCATTTTGTTTCTTCTGCCTCTCTTTTGCCCATGAAATAGTTGCTTTCTTGAGTCTTTTCAGATTTTCCATGAACAAGAAACTCTTACTCTCATTGGCATTCTGGGCCGGATGGATCGATGTAGACTTGAAAATATTAACGAAACATGGATCTTGGAGCCAGGAAGAGTTGAATTTAAAAGGAGCAGGAGGCTTTGGAGGGGGAAAAGAGAGGTCCAAAAAAATAGGAAAATGGTCGGAATTCCCAACCTCCTCAACCCATTGATGAAAGAGGGGAACTTTTTGAATAAGGCCCTCAGATATCAGGAAGCGGTCCAGTCTCTTTGCGATCCTGTCCTCCCCGGATCGTCTGTTCCTCCAAGTAGGCTTTAACTTGGTCGGATAGGGATCAGTTAATTTTTTATCTAGGAAAGCTTGAGAGAAGAAATCCGTCAAAGGATCCTCCCTGGCCGAGGGACCCCAAGCTTTCGCTCTGCCCAAAGAAAAATTTAAATCTCCACCCAACACCATCAAAGGAGAGTTCATCAAAGATTTTTCAAGAAAATCCGACCAGAAAAACTCCCTTCCTTGACAAGGCCCATAAATATTAACAATAAGGAAGGGGAAAGGAAAGTCTGGAGAGGTGACTTCCATACCCATAGCTTGCTTCAGCCCCCAACTGTTAGAACATTTAAGTCTTCCCTCTTTATAGCCAATGGCGAGGCCCCCCGAGTGACTAGATGAATCAATAGCAAAAAAGGACCATCCAGGAAGTAAGGAGGACAACATCGCTTCCACCTCAGAGCCTTTCCCCAAAGTCTCTTGGAGGAAAAGGATGTCAGAATTTGAATTAGATAGCCAATCTTTTAGAGCCAGTTTCTTAGGCTTACTGGCCAAGCCTCTATAGTTCCAGGAAGAAATGATCATTTCTTAACATGGTCAGGGGTCTGCACTGCTCTAATAACCCCAGGAATAGAATATTGTTTCCCGTCCGCCACATCCATCTTTGCTTTTAATTTTGCTTTAGAGAGGTCTGATTTCCTGCCCCTTTTACCCCGAGACACTGCCAGGGAGGACAACTGACCAAGGCCTCCAAAGGCTTCGTTCTGCTCGGCCTTAATCCCCAAAGATCTGAGATTGTAATGGCAAGGGGTATTTTGAACAGGGGACGATAGAGGAGGCCAATTCTTTACACAATTAAAATCGGGAGGAGGCGGATTCTCAGGAGGAGAATCCATACCGGATTGGGATTCTAAAAACTCGACATCGCGCGGCATGTTTTCCAGAACAGAATTTGGAATAGAGGGGGATTCGAGTATGGATAGATTAACATTTTCAAAATCTTGAGATTTGAATTGAGAAGGATTTTTGAGCTTACTCGTGACCTCCTCTTCAGGAGAGATGTGATCATGTGAAGGATGCCGCTCATTTTCCGCCCCGACGACAGTGAACGGAGGGTTTCCAGCAGGTGCTTCCATGTTCTCCCGAGGACCTTCGGCAAATTCCCCATTTCGGATGTCCCCAGATTCCAGCCCCGCCTCTGTCTGTTGCGGTGAAACCTCCTTCTCTGGCGCAGTCTGAGAATGATTATTTCTTGTTTCTTTGAAAACAGTAGTCCTTCTGAAATGCCTTCGTCTCCTGAGCATCGGGCATTTCTTAGCTAGATGCCCATATTCATGGCAAATGTGGCATCGAAACGGAAAATGTTCATAGTCTAATAATTGCTCGAAGATGTATTCCTTGTACTGAAGAGTTATTGATTTCCGCAGGCCTTTGCTCAGGTCAATGTTTGCCAATATATGAGCCGTCGCCTTAATCTTTGTCTCCTTGAAAGACATATCAGCCTCCAAGTATGTTCCCAACCTGTTCCCAATAGATTTGAATACAACCTCCATCCAAAGGAAAATCGGTAGACCCGGCACCCGCACCCATACTGGGAAGACCTCAGTGCTTTCCTTCATAGCGTCAAAGAGGGGGGTCCAGCGTTTCATCAGAACTGGGATATGCCCCATGAACCAATTTTTCCCCAAAACCCAGTTGGCTGCTTCCTTGTCTTCAAACCGGAACGTAAACCATCCTTTAACAAGGCATTGGGCTTCAAAACGAAGAGGAATTGTATTAATGAAGTGTTCTTCCCCCCAAGACTGGAGATCCGCTGGAGAAAGTTTCTTTCCCCGAGCCCGACCAACAATTGTGCAATCAGCCACCTCCAGGGTTTCATCGATCGAAACTTCCATGCCCAAAACTAGGTTTCCCCCCGGTTCTTGGGACCCAATGGCCCTTTGGGATTTTCTTTTACCTCCTTTGCTTCTTGAAGCTTCTTCTTGAGCCCTAAACTCCCCAGGGGAGTCCAACCAGTCTAAATCATCATGTGGCGATTCCTCTGTGTGCGCATCCTGTGAGTGGAAATGACGATGAGAAGAGGGGCTTCCGGCATGGATATCCTTAGAGCATATACCCCTAGAAGGAACTTCAAGCGCTCCCGAAGTTCCTTCTTTATGGCCATGACTCCCCTCGCATCCCTGAGGGAGCGATGCTTCAGAAGATCGCTGGTCCCTTGATAGCGAAACCCTTGTGAGATGTGAGAAACCCCCAGAGGGATTCTCCTTTCCGACACCCGAAGAGCGGCCCAACGATTCGGTGCGTTCCACACCGATAGATGAGAGGTTCCAACAAACCACGGTCTTTCCTTTGTTTTGCAGAGATATACCGCCCGTTAAAAACCCTTCCGCCACATCATTCTCTGCAATTCGACCTTGAGCAGCCTGATTTGAAGCCGAGACGTTCTCAGATGCAGAGACCCCGCCTTGATGCAGGAAAGGGGGCAAATCCGCCAAGGGTGGATAGGTCGGTTCAGGAATTTTTTGACCACCAAAAAACAGTTCTACGTTTTTTGCCGAAGTATCTTTGCCCCACATGGACAAAATATCCTCCAAAGCTGGGTCTAAATCCACCAACTCCTCCGGGTTAACCATGGTTGATGAGCACCTAGAAAGAAACCGACAACTGTAACAGCAAGCAGTCAACCGACGCCCGCAAAAACACGAAACCGAGACCCGAAAAACACAAAGGAAAACCCCAAATCGACCGCGGCTGAGAAAATAAGGGAAAAACCCTTCAAACACAGTTGACCCGTCATAATAGTAACCTCCAGCTATCCGCC
The DNA here is from genome assembly GCA_000404065.3 of Pinus taeda. Lineage (NCBI taxonomy): Eukaryota > Viridiplantae > Streptophyta > Pinopsida > Pinales > Pinaceae > Pinus > Pinus taeda. Next base: position 14,528 of record APFE031286531.1, read on the forward strand.
GAAAACCGGAGAGGAAAAATAACGCCTCTGAAAACTGCTCCTGTATCACTGAAAAGGTTGTTGCTGTCATTTAGTCGCGGTCTGTGCGAGGGCTCACCCGAAACCCGCGCCATATAATTGATGTTATTACTATATTAATAATTTTAATTCATGTTAATACTATATTGTTTGTTTGTTTTATGTTTTATGTTTTACTATATTCTAACACTAATATGCTAATCATTATCATTATTTAATTAATGTTATTACTATATTTATAATTTTAATTCATGTTATTCTTATGTTGTTTGTTTGTCCTATGCTTACTATATTGTAACACTATTATACTAATCATTATCATTATTTAATTCATGTTATTATATATTAATAATTTAAATTTATGTGATCACTATATTGTTTGTCTGTTTTATGTTTTATGTTTTACTATATTGTAACACAGTTTTGTAACATTATTATACTAATGATTATAATTATTTAATTCATGTTACCACTATATTAATAATTTTAACACATGTTGTTACTATAATGTTTGTTTGCTTTATGTTTTATGTTCTAATAATTTGTAACACTATTATACTAATCATTATCATTATTTAATGCATGTTAGTACTATATTAATAATTTAAATTCATGTTATTACGATATTGTTTGTTTGTTTTATGTTTCATGTTTTACTATATTGTAACACTATTATACTAATCATTATCATTATTTAATTCATGTTATTACTATATTGTTTGTTTGTATTATCTTTTATGTTTTACTTTTTTGTAACGCTATTCTGTAACACTATTATACTAATCATTATCATTATTTAACTCATGTTATTACTATATTAATAATTTTAATTTATGTTATTACTATATTATTCTTAATTCATCTTATTGTTATATTAATAATTTGATTACTACTATATTGTTTGTTTGTTTTATGCTTTATGTTTTACTATTATGTAACACTATTATACTAATCATTATCATTATTTAATTCATGTTATTACTATATTGTATGTTTGTTTTATGTTTTATGTTTTACTATATTGTAACAGTATTATACTAATAATTATCTTCCTTTAACTCATGCTATTACTATATTAATAATCTTAATTCATGTTCTTACTATATTATTTATTTGTTTTATGTTTTATGTTTTACTATTTTGTAAGACTATTATACTAATCATTATAATTATTTAATTGATGTTATTATTATATTAATAATTTTAATTCATGTTACTACTATATTGTTTGTTTGTTTTATTTTTTATGTTTTACTATATTGTAACACTATTTTTTAACACTATTTTCTGACACTATTAAACTATTTGTTTGTTTTATGTTATTACTATATTAATAATTTTAATTCATCTTATTACTATATTAGTAATCTTAATTCATGTTATTACTATATTGCTTGTTTGTTTTATGTTTTACTATTTTGTAACACTAATATACTACTCATTACCATTATTTTATTTAATTCACGGTATTACTATATTGTAACACTATTTTGTGATGCTAATTGTGTTTTATGTTTTACTCTTTTTTAACACTATTTTGTAAGATTATTATACTAATAATTGTAATTATTTAATTCATGTTATTACTATATTAATAATTTTAATTCATGTTACTACTATATTGTTTGTTCGTTTTATGTTTTATGTTTTACGGTTATGTTACACTATTTTGTAACACTATTATACTAATATTTATCATTATTTAATTCATGTTATTACTATATTGTTTGTTTGTTTTATGTTTAATGTTTTACTATTTTGTTACACTATTTTGTAAAGCTATTATACTAATCATTATAATTATTTAATTCATGTTATTACTATATTGTCTTTTTGTATTATGTTTTATGTTTTACTATTTTGTAACACTATTATTCTAATCATTATAATTATTTTATTCATGTTATGACAATATTAATAATTTTAATTCATGTTATTACTATATTGTTTGTTTGTTTTATTATTTTGTAACACTACTTTGTAACACTCTTATACTAATGATTATAATTATTTTATTCATGCTATTACTATATTAATAATTTTAATTCATGTTACTATTATATTATTTGTTTGTTTTATGTTTAACATTTTGCTATATTGTAACACTATTTTGTAAGACTATTATACTTATCATTATCATTATTTAATTCATGTTATTACTATAATAATAATTTTGATTCATGTTATTGCTATATTGTTTGTTTGTTTTATGTTTTACTATATTTGTAACACTATTATGCTAATGATTATCATTATTTGGCTCATGTTATTACTATATTAATAGTTTCAATTCATTTTATTACTATACTGTTTGTTTGTTTTAGGTTTTATGTTTTACTATTTTGTAACACTATTAGAATAATGATTATCATTATTTAGTTCATGTTATTACTTTACTAATAATTTTAATTCATATTATTACTATATTGTTTGTTTATTTTATGTTTTATGTTTTACTATATTGTAACACTATTATACTAATCATTATAATTCTTTAATTCATGTTATTACTATATTAATAATTTTGATTCATGTTATTACTATATTAGTAATCTTAATTCATTTTATTACTATATTGTTTGTTCGTTTTATGTTTTACTATTTTGTAACACTATAATACTAATCATTATCATTATTTAATTCATGTTACCATTATATTGTTTGCTTGTTTTAGGTTTTATATTTTACTATTTTGTAACACTATTACAATAGTCATTATCATTATTTAATTCATGTTAATATTATATTAATAATTTTAATTCATGTTATTACTATATTGTTTATTTATTTGTTTGTTTTATGTTTTACTATTTTTTAACACTATTTTGTAAAACTATTATGCTAACCATTATCATTATTTAATTCATGTTATTACTATATTAATAATTTCAATTCAAGTTATTACTATATTGCTTGTTTGTTTTATGTTTTACTGTTTTGCAACACTATTATACTAATCATTATCATTATTTCATTCATGTTATTACTATATTGTTTGTTCGTTTTATGTTTTACTAGATTGTAACACTATTTTGCAACACTATTTATGTTTTGTGGTTTACTATATTGTTATTACTACAATGATTTAATTCATGTTATTACTACATTAATAATTTTAATTCATGTTATTACTATATTGTTTGCCTGTTTTATGTTTTAACTTTTACTATTTTGTAACACTATTATAGTAATCATTATCATTATTTAATCATTTTATTACTATATTAGTAATTTTAATTCACATGAATCTTAATAATTTTAATTCGTGTTATTACTATATTGATAATTTTAAATCATGTTAATACTATATTGTTTGTTTGTTTTATGTGTTATGTTTTACGATTTTGTAACACTATTTTGTAACACTACTATACTAATCATTATCATTATTTAATTCATATTATTACTATATTGTTTGCTTGTTTTACGTTTTATGTTTTAATATTTTATAACAATATTTTGTAACACTATTGTACTAATCATTATCATTATTTAATTCATGTTATTACTATATTAATAATTTTGATTCATGTTATTACTATATTGTTTGTTTGTTTTATGTTGTACGTGTTACTATTTTGTAACACTATTTTGTACCACTATTACACTAATAGTTATCATTATTTAATTCATGTTATTACTATATTAATAATTTTAATTCAATTTATTACTATATTGTTTGTTCTTTTTATGTTCTATGTTTTACTATATTGTAACACTATTTTCTAATGCTATTTATGTTTATGTTTTACTATTTTGTAACACAATTATACTAATCATTATCATTATTTAATTCATGCTATTACAATATCAATAATTTTAACTCATGTTATTACTATATTGTTTTATTGTTTTATGTTTTATGTTTTACTATTTTGTAACACTATTATGGTAATCATTATTATTATTTAGATCATTTTATTGCTATATTAATAATTTTAATTCATGTTATTACTATCTTAATAATCTTAATTCATGTTATTACTATATTGATAATTTTAATTCATGATATTACTATATTGTTTGTTTGTTTTAGGTTTTATGTTTTACTATTTTATAACACTATTTTGTAACACTATTTTGTACCACTATTACACTAATCATTATCATTATTTAATTCATGTTATTACTATATTGTTTGTTTATTTGTTGTTTTATGTTTTACTATTTTGTAACACTATTATACTAATAATTATCATTATTTAATTCATGTTATTACTATATTGTTTATTTGTTTTATGCTTTATGTTTCACTAGATTGTAACACCATTTCCAATGCCACCAGTGTGATCCAAATTGGATTATCCAAGGAAGAGTTATGCAAAGTCTCCCACAGTGACCTGATTATAGACTAGTTCAGTAGAGCGAACTTGTATCACGTACCATGAGTCACTGTTTCGAAATTTGTCTCTAAAAACTATATACAAGAAACTATAGTCCATCCTCATTTTGTACCTTCTTACAAAATTTCAGGCTGATGCTCAGAGAGAATGCTATGACAATTTTCCCTAGGTCATGTATTTGGAGTGTATTTCAAGAGTCTGCAAAAAGACCAAATTCCTCAGATTATATCTCCACAAACATAGCATGAAAAGCTCTGAAATTAAGACCCGAGATTCAGCGCGATCTCTTCTCAAATGGGTTTTTTTTAGCTTCTGAAACATCATAGAAAAATAATTATAGCGAAAATGCCACGATGACCTATTTGGAGCACCGAAGCCCTAGAATCCAAAGCTTTGATACCAAATGTTATGAAACCAGCTCAAGAAAAAGATAGAAAAGATAGATCAACACCTTAGAATTCAGCCTCTTCGAGGGGGCAACCTCCTTTACATTAC
>APFE031286533.1:0-17304 GCA_000404065.3 Pinus taeda
TTTTCATCTTAATAAAGCTATTCTTGTTTTCTTCCATATTCTTGTGTACTTGTTTATATATGCATTTATATGGTTAAGACACATCTGACATGTGTTATTTATGAATATAGATCTTTGTTTCTTCGATAGTAGTATGTTGTTGTGATTCCACAGGTTCTTTTTGAAGCTGGGCAGACGAAGAAGAAGCGGTGAAGCTCTATCAAGAAGGAGAGGAAATCAAGCGCAAGACTCAGGTTAGTCTTCTTGGTTCTCCTCTTGTCTATTTTCATAAAAGAAAACAATAGTAGACTTTACTTGTTTGTTTCTAAGATAGCCACCCATCTTAGTGGGAATAGCAGTATTTGAGTGGACACTATTCCTGGTAACAAAATGGCGACTCCGCTGGGGAGCGACTAGATTATTTGTTAGCCTATCTATCCTTGTTTCTTTTATAAACTTACAGACGGAGCCTGAAGTCAAGCCAGCTAGCCTTCGAACTGCATTTGTTAAACAAATTCAAAGTAGATCAATGCTGCTTCATTCTATCTCCGGGTTTAGTTTATGAATTAAACAATAGATCTGCAAGCAATCTAATTTCCCTAAGTGGTGGCTCTAGTAACCTCTTTAGATCACTCCTGTGTTTTACATACACTGAATATTACATACTCGGCCTAAATACCTGAACTGAATTGCAAACTGTGAGTGAAAACCTATTTGAAGTCTCACACTGGTACCATCGTACCCTGCCTTCAAGGCAGTCTGTATGCATCACACTTCCCGAGTGCAGTAGGTGCGCTGCATACTGGTTTCACTGTGTAACAGGTGCGATGGTCAGGGAGGGTTAACTTTACCCTCAGACTATGGTTTTTTCTCATTGTTTTCAGTCCTATTAAGGAGTTTTGCTGTCTGTAGTTAGTGTACTTCTGTGAAAACCCCCTTCTCTTGCATTATTCCGCCTCCTTAGTGCAAAGAACTGTAAATTTTTTTATGTATTGTGCGTCATTTTTAGTTCTCTTTTACAAAAAGGTAGCATAGTCGAACTATCGTCTCTAGATCTGAAAGTGTCGTAGCTGTCATTTTCAGTTTTAGAAAACAATACCATTGTTCTTGATAGTCAATTATACAGTTACTATTGCATAGGATTTGAATTAGTAGTTTTAAGGTGTTGAAAAGAAATTTTCATTTCAAAATCGCAAAGTGTCTCTCTGGCTTTCACTTCATTTTGAAAAAGAATTTTGTTGAGTACTATCACTTTAAAAGTAATTCAGATTTGCACATAGCTTTCTTAACATCATTCATACATTAAGAAGGCTAAAAACAAATACATGCATGTGCATTTGCATTTTGATTGCTTGGTTTGATTTAGGACTGTGCATTTAGCATGTGCTCTGTGCTCTGTGAAGAAAAGATTCTTGACTTTATTCCCTTAGTAGCTAGGATTTTCTTTGCTAAAAGAAGATTAAACGTTTGTTTATCATCTTAGACTGCATTTTAGGAATTATATACACATCACGCTGTGAACCTGAAAGGCAAATTGTTAAGCAAGATCAACTTAAAATAAATTCAATAAATCTAACAACGCTTTGGATCTTAACACACAACATCTAGAGGTCTAGGCTAGAGACATATTTTGGCATCGTAAAACCTGGTAACTGTTGTTTTCAGTGTTGGTTGGGGTGATTCCTCCACTCTGAGATGGCAAGTGCTAGTACGGACTTGTGCTCCCACATACCGTTGAGTATATATTGGCAGACCACAATAGGTTGCATCCTTTATCCTTAGGAAGCTGTGTCTGCCGCCCTATCGATCACAATGCACTGAACACAACATTCAGGAAGATTGAATACCATACCTAAAAATTATTCTGCAGTTTTGCAATTGGTTTGGTAATCCTCTCTTCCTAGATCTCCAGAGAAGTCCATTTTGCTCCTTTTCAGACTCCTTAAAAGAAAAGGTCCTCTGAGCACTTGTCACTTCGGGCTCAATAAAAATCGAAGGCGACTAGAGTCATCTTTTTTTTTCTCGACTCTTTAAAATTGAAAAAACAAGTTGTGTCAAGGCGTCTAAAAATTAATTTTAATCAGAATAACGTCACAAATTCCCCGTTGGTCTTCAGGTTGAGAAAATGGAGTCTACCAACCAAGGATTTTCCCTTGGAGGAAATCCTAGTCCCTTCTCCTCTTGGGGAGATGTTGGTGCACCCCATATGGTCACTTTGTCACTTCCAGGATTGACAATTGGTTTGCCTGTCTGGCTCTTCTCTACCTCTGTCATTCAGAATCCTGTAATTCCTGAACAGTCAAATTAGCAACTAGATGACACTAGAGTTTCCTCCCAACCTTCTACTTCTTCTGATTCTCCCTCTCCTCCTTCCTCTTTTCTTGATAAAGCCGATAAAGCTAAAAAACAAGTAACTGAGAAGAAGAAGAAGCAAAAAGAGAAAAAGGAAAAGAAGAAAAAGGAACCAAAATCGAAAGGGGGCAACCAAGCGTCGTCTAGCGAAAATTCTCACACCGCACTGTCAAAAGCTAAATCTCCTTGTGTCATTTTCTATGGCGACCACTATCACCGAGATTGTCCCTGCATCCCTTGAATCTTAAGGGACTGGTCTCCTCGTTTGCACAATTTGGTAGCATCAACCTCTAGTGATCATGTTGAATGCTCACCATCAACCAATGAAAGTGAAGCACATGGACAAAAAAGGAATCCCAGATTTCCTTGTAAGTTATGTGAAGGAAATCACGCCGTCCACTGTTGTCCCTTCCTTGACAAGGCTAAAAGAGTTTTGGATGATCGTTTGGTTTCACAGCTACGACTTCCTCCTGGATATAAAAAACTCTCGCCAAGTCCACCGGTTGAAAATCCGGCTGGCCCGTCATTGTGGTCGGCCGAAGCGTCTATCATTGAAAATGAACCCTCTGAATCCATACCAGACAAAAGTCAAAAGGTTGAGATAGCAGTTGACCCAGTCTTTCCTTTAGAGTGTTCATTTTTGAATTATACCGTCACTGAAGAGAAAGAGAATGACACCGTTCAAATTATTTCCATCAACACAGACTCCGATGAACTTGGGGGCAGTCCCCCTATTCCTTTATCAAAGGAAGGAAGTTCATCAGAGTCATATCTGGCCTTCTATTTGTTCCCACCACCAAGCAGCCTAGTCATTTCCTTCGACTGGAATCTACTAGGCAGACCCCGTTTACTAGCTAGTGTACCATTGAGAATCATTGTACAAGCTTACAGAATGGTGATGATTGGTACCATCATTAATGAAGGGGCTTCTGTGAGTATCCTTTCCTCAACTTCTTTGAAAGTGCTTGGTTCGCCATCGCTTTTGCCTGAAATGAGAAATCTGACAGGCTTCGACAGGGGAACCAGTCGACCTTTAGGGATCCTTCCAAATGTGCCAATTACTTTGAGAAGGAAAATTGTTCACATGAACTTTATGGTAGTTCAAGGACCATTAGATTATAATCTACTCCTTGGACGTGACTATATTTATTGCATGGGATCCATCGTCTCCTCACTATTTAGAGTAATGTGTTTTCCGCACGAAGGCAGAATGGTCAAGCTCGTGGACCAAATGTCATTCCCTGGTTCGCACATCACAAATAGTCAAATGCCATCCCTAAGTGGTCTTTTCACACAAGGAATGTCTCATCGATATCCAGTCCATCCACCTAATGAGCGCAGGTGATTCAGGAGGATGAGACTGAAACCTAGGGGGCATGCACCCTCGTCTGTTTCGGCAGGAAAACTTTGGGTATAGAGTGGATTTCCACGAGGGATATATGACTAGTTTGACGAACCCGTCCTTATAAGAAAATGGGATCAGGCTGAAATAAGATACCTTCGTTAAAGTTATGTGAGTGGAATGTGTCTGCGCCATTCACCTTTGTCTGTTTCGATAGACATCGCGGAGGAAGCATTTTATCTGCTATGCGGATAAAACTTTCTTAGTAACCTGGAAATTTTTCGCTATACTTGGGGGCATGCAAACCTTTCCGCATGCAAGTGAAGAGAGGCTATTTAGGACTTCTAACCCTTTAAACCCATAAGGCTAGTCGTTTCCTAACTTGCATAAAGAAAGGATCCGTGGCAAAGCTTGAGAGATGTAAGCCACTTCAAAACAGCATCTCGAATGGGACATTCTTATCATACGACTGGCGAGCAATGTTGTCACAGTGTTCAAGCTCGTTAAAAAATAAGCCCTCCATGAGCAATTTTAGCGCATAGTTCAAGCTCGTTAAAAAATAAACATAAGTCATGAGCAAATTTTTCCCCCAACGTTTAAGCTCACTAAAAAATGAATCAGTAAATAACCATTGTGAATGCCTTATTGCCAGCTTTTGAGCCTTGGTCATGTTCTCACCATCACCTCCACTCTGTTTTTAGCCGATCATTCACCCCCATATGATTGTTTACCCCTTTGAGGAACATATGGAAAGAGTGATTCTGTTAGCCATCCTTGTGACACTGCCGTGATTGGAAAATTCCAAATCTTACCTGGAATTAGCTGCTACCCGAAACCATCACTCATTCCTCGAAAACGAGTCTTCTTTAAGCTCTTTTAACCTGACTCGTAAAATATGAAAATATTGCCAAGCGATTGGCCTCTCCAGCTCGTTAAAGTCATCGGAAGTGCTATCCCTCCTCTAGATTTTAATCTTTTTGGACCTAAGGGATTATTACACAAAAAGATCGAGCGCTTTTCTTGTTCAGCTCGTCAGAACTATCGCAACTTCATCCCTTTTGTATTGTTTTACACTTTTTTGGACTTAAGGGATTATATGACGAAAAAGAATCGTTGGAGTCTCCTTTCCATTCCTTTCAGACTCTCTAAAATTGAAATGGACCGAGTTATCTTTGTCGTTAAACTCGTTAAAACTTAATAGCGACAAACTCGTCCAAATGGACGAGAACGAGTTTCACTGTCACTAGACTCACTAAAATATAGCGACAGGTTCGCCCGAAGGGTAGATTATAGAACAAGCATATGTTATCCTCCTTAGGCTTGACAAAAATAAAGAGGTATTGGTCAGCAATGACTGGGAAAAATTGGGAAGAAAACTTGAAGAAACTTTATTGCTAGCAATTCGCTCTTGAACATGACACTTTCCTTCCGCATCCATGCTGGGTTGGGTTGTTTCGTTCAGTGGTCATCACCATTGGTCCGTCACACCATCCATATTTGGGGTTAACGCTACCAATCCATCGTTAGTGTCATCGATATGTTCAAGAGAAGTCATCCAGACAATTCACCTATGTCTCACCCTCTGCAATACATGCATGCTTCATTCCTTCATGATCGCCACCTTGAACCCTGTATCGTCAGTTTGTTTTCACCTCAAAAATAATTTTCTTTGTTCCGTGTCGTTGATGCGGGATTCATTAAGGCCCTCCTGTGACGGGTCGCTTATTGTCGGCATCAGTGCATTATCCAAGAAGTTGACTTAGGAACAACCATTTTAGTACTTTGAAGCTTGCATGCCTCAATGGGAAGTTTCTCACTTTCCGTGACAAGTTTACATCAATGGCCTTCGATCGAGAGATTTTACATGGTGTTTGACACCAGGTCCTTTTTCACACCACGTGAATTGTACTGTAGTACCTTGAGAGTCATTGTAATTATTGGTGATTCCTCTCGCGCCTGTTAATAGCTTACTTCATTGGCTAGTAATCAGGCGGTGTCTTTCCATGTTCGACTCCAGAACATTTTTCACATTGATCGACTTATACTCCAAGTGAAGGTTGAACGCGTTTTGAAGACCCCGGATCTAGTTTCATCCATCCGGGCTGCAATATATTCACGAATATAAAGACATCAAGTGTACATCATTGCCGAACAGATGATCATCCAAATCAAAGGATGATGAGTTCATATCATCAGTCTGTCACACAAACGATTGCCTGTCCTATGTACATGAGAATGAATTTATAAAGCTGAGCATGGGAATGCCTTCCTCAGCTAGATCATGAAAAAATGTTGTCAAAATAATGTATTGTATTTTATCTTATTACAGGTCGCCTCCCATCTCAGAAAAACTTTAGATCCTCATAGTAAAGCATTTCACCCGACATCAAAAAGATTAACGACCTCATGCTTTAGGGGGCGATTGTTATAGACATTTATGGGCACTTCAACCCCAATCATAAATGTCCATAAACTGAGGGCTCCTAAGTCCCTAAAAGTGTTGCTTTACTGCCTAAAGAAACAAGGTCAGCTGATTACATAATCTCCCAGAAGTTCTCCACTAAAAACTACTCATAAATGGTCAAAACTGGACCATACTAAAAGCTCAATGCAGAGGGTATGATGCATATAACCTTCCCAGTGTACAAGGTGTGATGCATACTGAATTTCTCCTCTGTAGGGTGTGATGGTCGGGAATGGACAAATGGGAGGGACAAAAATGTGAGGTGGAAGATCATGGAATCTTCTAGAAGCTTCCCCTCTGACACTTGCCTCTCTGTTTTCGACCAGGGATGAGTAAGATATCATCATTCTCCAAGTGCAAGCAGGAACTATCAGAGAGAGGACACTAATCAAGATCCCAGAAGATGACTCACCTCTCTGTAATCATCTATATATGGATCCCTCATCACAGATATCTAGAGGCTGGAATTTTGTATCTTACAGAGAAGTGTTGTTGGTTTTCTAGTGTACATTCATAGTGTTGGGTGATCTAAGCTTTTCTTGAGGTGAAGAAGGGCTTCCGAGCTGGAGGATGATGCTGGGTCAAAGAATATGGTTGTAATCCTCTTGCTACTTTTCATCTTAATAAAGCTATTCTTGTTTTCTTCCATATGCTTGTGTACTTGTTTATATATGCATTTATATGGTTAACATACATCTGATCCTATGTTATTTAGGGATATAGATCTTTGTTTCTTCGATAGTAGTATGTTGCTGTGATTCCAGAGGTTCTCTTTGAAGCTGGGTAGACAAAGAAGAAGCAGTGAAGCTCTATCAAGAAGGAGAGGAAATCAAGCGCAAGACTCGGGTTGGTCTTCTTGGTTCTCTTCTTGTCTATTTCCATAAAAGAAAACAATAGTAGACTTTACTTGTTTGTTTCTAATATAGCCACCCATCTTAGTGGGAATAGTAGCATCCGAGTGGAAACTATTCTCGGTAACAGATGTGTTTCTGCCATAAAGGCAGAATTGTCACCATTGACCAACTTTCATTTGCGAGTCCAAATATGGCTTCTAGTCAACCATCTTGCCTAAATGGTCCTTTTGTCCCAATGGTATCTTCCCTACCACGGGTAAATTATGTTGCAACCCATTCCATGCCTACATTAATTAACAATCAATTCTGTGATGTTGTGCATTTTATAGTAGGGGCATTGGAACCATATCTCTCTAATGGATTCCTTGTTATGTATCTCTTCCAGAGTACTGTTCTCCCATTTGATGAGAACCTCTTGGAAGTCATGACCTCTTATGGGTCGTGATCAAGGAATCATGAGGATAGTTCTTGGTCTTGTGGCAACCTCATTAAAAAATGAAACAGGTCCTAGAGCATAGTTCCTTGTCTTGTGTCAAGCTCGTTAAAAAATGAAACAAGGAATACGAGCATAGTTCCTTGTCTTATGTCAAGCTCGTTAAAAAATGAAACAAGGAATAAGAGGATAGTTCCTGGTCTTGTGTCAACCTCGTTAAAAAAAGAAACAAGGAATATGAGGATAGTTACTTTACTATGTTAACCTCATTAAAAAATGAAACAGGTCCCAAAGCATAGTTCCTTTCCTTGTGTCAAGCTCACAAAAAAATGAAACAAGGAATACGAGCATAGTTCCTTGCCTTGTGTCAAGCTCGTTAAAAAATGAAGCAAGGAATATGAGCATATTTCTTGGTCTTGTGTTAAGCTCATTAAAAAATGAAACAAGGAATATGACGATAGTTCTTTTACTATGTCAACCTCATTAAAAAATGGAACAAGGTCCCCTGGAGAAAAGTTCCAATTTGAGTCTTTGATTTCGTAAAATCCCAGTCGAATCTTTCACTTAATCTCTTAAATGAACCTTCATTCCATCCACCTGATAGCCATGAGTAGTCTGCTTAGGTGAAAGTAATGAAGCTTTGGGGGCATGCAACTAGAATCGAGTCATCACGCTGGTGGAATGTAAACCAATCTCAAGCATAGTTTTTCGTTTCAAGCTTGAGTAAAAATGAAACTGAATCCAAACATAGTTTTTCATTTCAAGCTTGTGTAAAAGTGAAACTGATTCCAAGCATAGTTTTTCATTTCAATCTTGTGTAAACATGAAACTGAATCCAAGCATAGTTCCCTGTGGTTCAAGCTTGTGTGAAAATGAACCCATCTCCATTTTAACCCTTGTGATTTCCATTCTATCAGCCTCTTCTGTCAGATGAACCTTTATTTTTCTCCTTCCATCATCATTATCTGCTTGGTTGATCATACGCTTTCAACTGGTTGTTTTACCCTTTTTGAGGAAAAGTTGCAATCAGTGGCCTTATTAGCCAGCCTCTTCACATAAATCAACATGTTTTGAGAAGTTCCAACATCATTGGAACCAATTTGTATCCTAGACACCACCCATTCCTCTAACTAGAGTCCTCCTTAAGCTCTTTTCAAACTCTCAAAATATGAACAGATTGTTGAGCGCTTGTCCTTTTCAGCTCGTAAATGGATTGGAAACAACATCTACTCAGTATAAGTTTAACACTTTTCTAGACTAAGATATATTATTTACGAAAAAGGAATACGTTGATCGAACATGGTCAATAGGTTCTCTCTCGTATTATTTAATGCTTCTCCAGACTTGAGAGACAAATATACAAAAAAGAACTTGTGGAGTTTTAATTTTGTCCCTTTTCAAATTCTCTAAACGTGAAAAGGATTGAGTTATCATTGTCGTTAAACTCATTAAAACATCAAATAGCGAAAAACTTGTCCATACTGACAAGACTGAGTGTCACCTTTGTTAGACTCGTTAAAACATCGCATAGTGATGGATTCACCCAAAGTGTGGAATTATACAACAATCATATGTTATCCTCCTCAAGATTGATAAAAAATAAAGAGGTATTGGTCAGTAATGACTGGGGAAAATGGGAAAAGGGGTAAACCACTTTATTGTAGCAGGTCGCTCTTGAGCATGAAACTTTCACTTCATCTCTGTGACTACTTGGGTTGGGTTATTTACTTGATGGTTATCATATCTATGATCTATCATACCATCCATTACTTTGGTTTTGGGTCAATGTTGTCAATTCATTTAGTGTCACTGACATGTTCAAGATAAGTTACTCAGTTAAATTCATCCTTTGCAATACTCATAAACCTTCATTTTCATGACTACCATTCTTGAACCTTGTGTCGTCAGTCACATTTTGTCTCCAAAAATCATTACACTCGTTTCATGTTGTTGATGGGGGATACATCAAGGCCCTCTTGCAATGAGTCACTTCTTGTCAACGTGAGCAAATTGTCCAAGAACTTGACTTAGAAACACCGTTCCAATACCTTGAGGCTTGCATACATCAATGGAAAGTTTCTAGCTTCCGACGATAGGTTGACATCATTGGCCTTTGGCCAAAAGAATTTGTATGGTGTTTGACATCAAAACATCCTTCACACCATGCATAATGTACTGTAGTACCTTGAGGATCATTATCATTATCAGTGATTTCTCTCGCATCAGTTAACCACTTACATCATTGGTTGGTAATCAAACGGTGTCTTCCCATGTTTGACTCCAGATCACATATTCACATGGCTAGACTCATACTCAAGTGAACAATTGAATCAGATAGAAGAACCTGGATCTAGTTTCATCCATCTGGGCTGTAATTGTAGGAGACTACTAAATCATTTGTATGATGGCTTTACACAGGTGGTCCTCCTATCATGGGTCTATATTTGTAGATTACTATCTGATTTATGTACATGTAATGAAAATATTATATGCTAATAATGGGTATGCCTTCCCTCTGCAACTCATGAAAAATCCAAAATATCATGATATTATGTATTGTAATTGATGCAGGTCACCATCCGCTTCAGAACCTCCTCATCACATCGTAAAGCATATCACTCGACATTATCATTCTTGACTTCATGCTTTATGGGGTAGTTGTTATAGGTCTACTTCAGCACATCACTCCCAACATTTAGATTGGTACTATTAGGGCTCATCAAACCCTAATTCAGTTGCTACATGCCCTAGAACAATAATCACATTGAATGCCATCATTCCTAGGAGTTTCTTGGCCTAAAGACCTCTTGAAAAGCCTCCTTGGGATACCAGTGCAGCCTATGCCTTGATACAGTGCACTGCAGAGTATGCAAGCCCATTGTGGCCTGCATTGCAGTGCACTTAGGCCCTCTTTAGCCTGCATTGGGCGAGACTGAGCGAAATGTGCATAGGGTTTTGGGAATATTCCTTCATTCCAGATGACTCTAGAAGGTTCCCACCTCTTATCCCCTACTATGAGCTTGAAACCGGATAGGCTAAGGATCCCTTAACCTCCTATCCTCTCATCCCTTGCTCCATGGAAACTAACTCCAAGATTGGAAAGCCATTCAATGTCCAATTTATGAAAAAACTACCTCCACTTCCCTATAAATTGAGAATTCATCATAGTTATCAGGGGGCTAGACTTTGAAGAATGTAAGGAGATACTATTGGTTTGACGTTTGAAATCATAAGCAAGTATTGTTATGTTGCTTGAGTGTTGTGATTTGGGTGTGATGAAGGATGGAACTCAAGCTAGATGAGTGACATGGGATCAAACTTCTTTGGTTGTAACTCTTCCTTCTACTTAATAAAGTTGTTTACACCTTTTCCCATATTCGTGTCTCTATGTATGATGATTATATGTGTAAATTATTTTGATTCCATTTGCTTATAGTAGATAGATCTCTTGCTTTGATTGGATTTTGTCCTTTGTTTATGATTGCAGGTACTGATCAAGCAGATTCAGTTTGAGAAGGAGTAACAAGATCTATTCAAAGGAGAAAAAGGGAATCGAAAAATAACAATTGGGTCCCTTGTATCTTTTATCTTCTATAGGGAAAGGTTGAACTCTTTAATTCTATTGTTCTAAGTGTAGCTACCCACTTACGGAAGTTGTGTTTATCCGTAGATGAAAATTTCCACATAACACCAATTCTCACATTAATATACCTACAACAACCATTTTAGATCGACACAGATGACTTTGACTATGCTATTGGTGGAGTTCTTACTCACCAGGCGCATCTAGTGGCATATCATAGTGAGACACTTTCAGACTCGGTTTGAATGTATCCCACCTATGACAAAGAGATGTATTCCATTGTGTAGGCCTGCCAATAATGCAAGTATTACATTATGAGGAAGGAAAGGGTCATCCGCTCAGACCACCGACCCGTGCAGTTCCTACAGACATAAGGGAAGTTTTAGAATGATGACATGAGAAATAGTCCACATCCTTGCAACAATTCCATTTGAACATTAAGTAGAAGAAAGGAAAAACCAACAATGTTGCAGACTACCTCAGCCGACCACCGGATATGGTGCCGATGACTGTGCTCGACTCTTGTTGGAATGAGACTGTGGGGTGGCTATTTCTTTATCAGAGTGATCCAAAATTAGGAAACACATACCAGACACTCCACGAAGGTAAGAAATTTCCAAATTTACACCTCACATATGCACTTTTATGCCACCTTGGATAAATTTGTGTTCCTTCAATCGAGCGTGCCAAGATGATTTGGGAGACACACTATAGTTGGGTCACTAGACATTTCAGGGTAGAGAAAACAGTGGCAATGTTATAGAAGTATTTTTATTGGGTGAATCTTAGACAGGATGCTGGGAAGTACATTATATCCTCCACTGCCTATGCCATTTCCAAACTGACTATCAAGAAGTAAGAGCTATATACTCCTCTGCCTATTCCTAGTTGACCTTGGAAATCCATCTCCATGGATTACATGTTGTGCCTTCCTTCTACTAAGCATGGAAACAACTAGATTTTCATGGTCATCGATAGATTCTCTAATATGGCCATTCCAGCGACTTGCAAGAAGAGTATCATAGTAGAAGCCACTACTGATCTCTCTTTGAATGAGTGTGGATAGATCTTGGGATCTCCTAGTCCATTATCTCATATTGGGACATTAGGTTCCTAATTACATTTTTGTTAAGTCTTTGGTCGATGTTAGATACCAAACTCACTAATTCCATGGCTTTCCACCCCCAAATTGATGGCCAAATAGAGGTCTCAAATATGATCATCATACGCATTCTGCATATGTACAACTCAAAGCATCCATGCACATGGGATGAAAGCCTCCCCTATGTCTAGTACAACTACAACAGAGTTCTCTATAGCTCAATGATCTGATAATGAGATCTTAGACAATTATTAAGGTATTACAGACTCACGTGCATGGATTTGTCTATGTTACTTTGTGCAGTGGATCGATAATATTGCGAAATACATAGACAATGAAGTAGTTAAAGAACATAATAGACAACACACATAAACACAACAATTTTAATAAGGAGTTCACCCAACACTCCTGGGCTATGTCTCCTGGTCTAGCCTTTAGTGGCGACCTCTCTATTATGTCTTCAAAAACAGAGTTTTACAAAAGTATGAGCTCAATTTGAGTCTCAACACACAACAAATATAACAGCAAGAGTTTTGCTTGAACCCCTCAAGCCTCTCTGAGTACACAAACTCTCTCTATCACTCTCTGTCTCTGTCTTTGCTCTATCTCAGCACTACTTTTCTGTCTTTTGTCAATCTATGGCTTTAAAGCCAATCAGCGTTGCATGTTTGTTTCCTCTTCTCGGGCTCTCTGGCTTCTTGACCTTTATCTGCTCAGATCCCCCTCTAAGCATTAGCAATCATTTCTAAATGCTTTCAGGGTTGGTGGCCACCTTTACTGTAACAGAATGGGTCACCGGGCCTTAAAAATCCTTCAAAATTGACGTTCTCTATTTACATAGAGAAATACGTTCAAACACAACAAAATTTTTCCAAACACTATTGATCAAACTTCAAATATCCATAAATCAACCTTATACTCCTATCAGGTCTGCCTGTATACTGAAATCACATCTCCACCGTTGATCTAGGAGATCTGGATCCAACGGTTGTGGTTCGTTTCGGGCGGCTCTTTCGTACAACGTTTAATCACTCGACAAGGGTGGTTTTCTCTCTCCTTAGCCTCGACACGTGGCAGCCATTGTATGGGATTGGGCAGAGCCCAACCCAAACCACTTACCACCTCTGGTCCTCTCGAAATCCTACCTGTTTTGAGATTTCCCTTAATATTAAAAAATACATTAAAACCTTGCAAAATCTAGCAAAATGGCCCATATTAGACTTGAAACAATTTATATATTTTCATTTCCAAACCTGTTTGGGTCTGATTTTCATCACATCAGTGCTTCCCTTCATATTTTGTTTATTAAACGAAATAGGCAAAATACATAGAAATCTATCGTTTGATGGATCTCAAATTTTATGGAATATCATTTTATAGCTCTATCGGGTCCAGCTATCGCATCACACATACATACTATATATAATATATATATATATATATTATATATATATATATATATATATATATATATATATCTAATCCACTTATCTAGATTTTCTGCATTTAATTCTCCATGATATATTAGCAAATCAAATTTTACATCTAATTTAATCAAAGGGCTAGAAGGCGGTGTTGATAGAGGATTCTCTTTCCCTTTCCCTTTGCCTTCTAAATGGCCATCTAGAAGAGGTTCCTCTATTCCTTTGTCTTGTTTGGAGGTTGAAGTATCTTCACCTTGACCTTTCTTAAGTTCTCGATACATCTCTTCTACCATGGCTCTCATGGTCATGAAACTGTCCATGAACTGAGAGTCTGATTCCAAGGGAATTTCTTCTGCCATTTTCCCCCTAGGATAAACTCTTCCTATTTCTGGGTTAGCCTCAACAAGTTCTCCTTCTCCTAATTTGAGCTTTGACCTAGTTAGCATTCAACAATCCAACACAAGCTTTTCTAACCTTAGTGAGCCTAAAGCTCTGATACCACTTGATTTGATAATGAGATCTTAGACAATTATTAAGGTATTACAGACTCATGTGCATGGATTTTCCTATGTTACTTTGTGCAATGGATCGATAAAATTGTGAAATACATAGACAATGAAGTAGTTAAAGAACATAATAGACAACACACATAAACACAACAAGTTTAATAAGGAGTTCACCCAACACTCCTGCACTATGTCTCGTGGTCCATCCTTCAGTGTTGACCTCTCTATTATGTCTTCAAAAACAGATATTTACAAAAGTATGAGCTCAATTTGAGTCTCAACACACAAAATATACAACAACAAGAATTTTACTTGTACCCCTCAAGCTCTCAACACACAACAAATACAACAACAAGAGTTTTGCTTGAACCCCTCAAGCCTCTCTGAGTACACAAACTCTCTCTATCACTCTATGTCTCTGTCATTGCTCTGTCTCAACACTACGTATCTATTTTATGTCAAAATGTGGCTTTAAAGCCAATCGGCGCTACCTGTTTGTTTCCTCTTCTCAGGCTCGCTTACTTCAGAACCTTTGTCCGCTCAGATCCCCCTCTCAGCATTAGCAATCATTGCTAAATGTTTGCAAGGATGGTGGTCGCCTGTACTATAACGGAATGGGTCATCGAGCCTCTGGAATCCTTTGAAATTGTTGTTCTCTATTTGCGCAGAGAAATTTGTTCCAACACAAGAAAATTCCATCAAACATTGTTTACCGGATTTCAAATATCAATAAATCCACCTTATACTCCTATTGGGTCCACCTGTATAGCAACATCACATCTCAATCATTGATCTGGGAGATCTGGATCCAACGACTGTGGTACGTTTTTGGTGGCTCTTTCGTATAGGGGTTAACCACCTGATGAGGGTGGTTTTATCTCTCCTTAGCCCGGACATGTGGTAGCCATTATATGGGATTGGGCGGAGCCCAGCCCAAACCACTTACCGCCTTTGGTCCTCCCGAAATCCTGCCTATTTTTTTATTTCCATTTATATTCAAAAATACATTCAAAATTTGAAAAATCCCGCAAAATGACCTATATTGGACTTGAAACAATTTATATATTTTCATTCCCAAACCCGTTTGAGTTCGATTTTGGTTTTCATCGCATTGGTGCTTCCCTTTGTATCTCGTTTATAAAACAAAATACGTGAAATAGATAGAAATATGTTGTTTGACGAATCTCAAATTTTGTGGAATATCATTTTATAGCTCTATCGAGTCCCGTTATCACATCGGGCATATAGATATGTATATAGCCCCGCTCCTTATGTAGCTTTGATTATGATATCGTGATTCAACTTGGGTCATCGATCTGCATGCTCGACCGATAGTGCTCGTTGACCCTGTTGAATGCAGACGCATATACCATGTGGTCTCCACTGATAGCCTTCCTTTGCCACCACCAATTGTAATTTTCCAATCGGATCTAGACCATTGATTGGCCAGATCCGACGACTCTGATTCAAAGTTGCTTTGGCCACCGATAAGCCTATTTTTCAATGTTTTCTCTATGTTTTTGCCTCTCGATACTGTTATCCGCCTTCTTAAAATATTTTTCTTAGGTGACAACTTTGAATTTTTAGAATATTTTGAAGACTTAGTGGGTTTTACAGGATCCATTTGGATCACTCAACTAGCGATATCCCCTTTGAGGTGGGGTTTGAATTCCAACCACTATGTCCTATTGATGTGGCCATACCACTTGCAGCTACTTAGGGATATTCAAATCATGTTCAGTCCAAAGTTGACATGGATAACAAATTAATTGAGCATATCCATCACATCTACCAATGCTAAGTACAAGCAATGTCATGATCAGCATCAGGTGCCACACAAGTTCCAGGTGGGAGAGAAATTTTGGATACATTTGCAAAAGGAGCGCCTTGTTGGGCCCCACTGCAAGATTCACCCACTCTAATATGGCCTTACACCATCACTAAGGTTGTAGGGGAAAATGCTTTCAAGCTTAGAATTCCACCATTCCTTGGCCTGCATCCAGTGTTCAATGTGGATTTCCTTCAACCAGACTTTCCACCATTACTAGACACACTAGACATTGCAAAACAACTCTCATCAATAGAGTTAAACCTAGACTACATGGAATAGGCCAAAACTAAATGGATCATGGACACACATATCTAGAAAAATCACCAGCAGATGATCCAATTGTATCAAGTTGTCAAATCTATCCAACTCTTGCACCAAGGCAAGTGGCTCATGAGGGACCAAGCTCAGTAGAAGTTTCCCCATCTAATGGAGGCACTCAACACAATGGGGACCATTACTTCCTAAGGGGGGAGGACTAATCTAGGTGGATATTGGTGGCCACCCACCTATTCCACTTGCACCCCCACCTTTGTTTCTTTTTATTTTCCTTAATTTTAACACAACTTACTATTTTTGGCAATTTTTTGGGTCCTAAACATTCAGAGCCATTTTGAGGGACTAAAAGGCATTTTTAGGGAAAAATGAGAGACTAGAAAAGTCCCAAACTAGCTTACTGGTTTTTTTTGGCCTCCTCTTAGAAATATTTGAAATGAGTTATAATGATAGCCAAACAGAGATCGTACACCAAAGTTACAACCTCGGGAAGTTTATGTACCAATTTACCGAAACAGGGCCAACACTCTTAGCGCTTCATCACCTAGGGTTAGGTTTTTGAATGTTTAGGTTTTTCCATTGTTTCTCAATAATAAATAGGCCTTCGACCCTCATTGTAACACATTTCAGAGGCATGTTGCTGCCACATCTCTTCTTAGAGATAAGTTACCATCGCTCGAGCTAGTTTATCTTCATTTTTGTATGTAAACATATTTTAGTTATTTTATATTAATGAAATGAAGTTTTATTTATGTTGCATCTCTGTGTTTATGTGTATATCTGATTTTGTTGTGTTCTTACATAAGTATGGATGATAGACATATGTTGACGTCATTATCATGTAAGAATCATATCCAAAAGGGGTTACTTATCATATTCCATAAGTGGATACATTTATTAAGTCACATGCATGTGATGTAGAAACTAAGTATCTAGTCAAGAAACATTATGGTAGAGGAGTTCAAATAATAATGTAAAACACTCACATTTTGGTTATAATTTATCCATCACATAATTCAAGTTTAATATAGTTGCAAAGGTTATCCTAAGTGAGTTTTATAGACATTTCCTTTCATAATTGGAAGCTATGACATATACGATGGAACGATCATAATTAAAACAAAAGAAGACAAATAAAAAAGATAAAGAAAATAAGAAAAA
>APFE031286533.1:17398-65016 GCA_000404065.3 Pinus taeda
GGGATAAGGAAAAGTATTTTCTTATCCTATATCCCCATGTAAGAATAGGGGAATGTATTTTCTTGTCCCGGGTATTAATGGGAATTTCTAAATTCTGATATCTAGGGTTTAAAGCCAAAAAAACACATTGACAAGAAACTTATAATCAATGCCCAAAAAAATAAGAAAACTCCATTAAACTAATGTATAGGGTTGATGTGTGAAAGTGGGAAGACAATTTTTGGTCTAAATCACTCAAGTCAATCCTTTTGCTTTAATCTTATGCTAGAATTAGAACAATAACATATTTAACAAAACTTATTGTATAGCTTCAAATAAATTCACAATTCAATGCGTAATAACATAATAAATTAGATAAATATCAAATTAGAAGAAGGGAATGAACTTCTTCTTATCAAGTAAACTAGCCTAGGTCCATCTTAATTCTAGATTTATTGAGCTTCGAGAAAGGTCAAAGCTCTTGAAGTGAAAACATTCTTCAGTGTGAAAAGAGGGTTGATCCTATCAGCACTTGGTAGATCCAAAGTTAAGATGGATCTAAGCTAGTTTAACTATTAATTAAAGTTAATCATAATCATAATTATAATTATAAATAAAAACATAAATATAATTATTAATTATTTTATTTTATATTTTATTTTGATGATATTGAATGGAGACAAAATGTTTTATTAAATAATTATAATTATTTTATTATTTTTTATTTATTATTTATATATTTATTATTTTATTTTTCTTTTTATTTTTATTTTCATGTAATTTGACTAAGTCAAAGTGTTTACATAACATAATAGGACAACACATTACAACATCTCTTCCATATTGATTTGGAGAGCACCTCTCGATGCAACAATAATAGAAAATGATCAAATAAACCTAGTAACATGGCACATTCACCACACAAAACTATTATTCACATCCTAGGTGTGAAGATATTTGCAAATGATTTTTTGCTTCCAAACTGAATGTGAGCGATAAGGGGATCAACCCAAAAGAAAGCAAGAAAATCAGGTCTTCTATCTCAAAAAGTCATTAAAAGAATAAAGAAATGAAAGTTTATTATTTCTATAGAAATTAATAGAAACTTGCTACTATTGATGAATTCGAACTAAAAACAACAGATTACAAATTTCCTCTACTATTTTGCGGAATGGAAATCACATTTCAGAAACACATGCAATGACATGCAACCATCAAATCCACAAGAATAAAATGATTTTACAAGGGAACCCATTTGCGAAAAACCACTTCCTTGCTTTTCATTAATCACGTGAGAATGAGAAACTGATACAATTTCTTTCTTCAACTCTGAAGAACACCCTTTATTGTAAACCTATTCTCCTACTGATTTTCTTGATATGGCCAACACTTAGCCAATTCAAGGTTCCAACTTCCTCTTATTTCCTTACTCAATTCAGGAGAAATTGAGCTCCTAAGTAACGAGGGAATCCCTTATTTCCTTGTGGAAATCCCAATAAATTGATCACCTACTTAATTGCAAGCCTGTACACTTAACTAGTATACCATTGATAATCACAATCTTCCTTTTCCTGCACTCCAACTAGGAAATTAAAATTCCATGAATGTATGGGTTATTTTTAGCTGATTGACTACTTGAACTGAGAGATCACTCAGTTAACAAAAATTCTACTACTGAATAGACCTTCAACTGACTCAACTAATGACTTGAGCTTAGTTAATTAAGTTCAACTGAAAATAACTTAACTAGATTGCTAAATTTTAGAAATCACTATATTCACAACTCTACTCCAAACCTATAACTCAAATTTATTAAGTTAACCAGCAGACAAACCCATGTCACTCTAGCTAACTACAATCTAAGTCATCATGTTGATGTGGAAAATTGAATTACTCAAGGCACAAGTCAAATTGAGCCTTTCTTGCTACAATTTCTAACACTCCCTCTTAGCAAGAAAGGGATTTTACACCAACCCTATCTTGCACCTATGGAATTCAAAATTTTCTCTTGAAAATTCCTTTGACAAGATATTTTCATCTAACTCTTCAGCTAGAATGCACGGTAGCATCATAATTCTCATTTTCACACAATCCCATAAGTGAAGGTACCTGATATCAATTTTCTTGAACCTATAATGAAAAACTGGATTCTTAAATATTTTGAAACAACTCTAATTATCACATTAAACCATTGTCAGATCCATCTTATGACTGAAAAGACCCATAAGTATTTTCCTCATCCATATGGCCTCACATGTTTCTTTACTTGCAACCATGTATTTAGCCTTTGTTGAGCTTAATGCCACATACCTATGTTTCCTGCTATACCAGGAAGTAGTTGTAGACCCAATACTGAAGATAGCACCTGAAGTACTTTCCATGTCTAGTGGACTCCCTGCCCAATCTACATCAGTGAAGCCTTAGAGCTTCACTACCTATGTCCTCCTATACCATAAACCATACTTGCTTGTGCCTCTGAGGTATCTTAACACATTTTTTTATGCCATGTAATATAGCTTGGTAGGATTCACCATGGCTTAACTTAGTTGATTAACTAGATAGAAAATTTCAACCCTTGTGTTCACTAGATACATCAAGGATCCCACAAGTTGTCTATAGATGGTATCATCTACTACCTCTCATGAAGAAGCACTCTCCTTCCTCCATTTTTGTAGGTTTTAACCCCGTACAGAAATTACCTACATACGAATTCTAAATCACAGAAAAATAAACAATGCGAGAGCATAACACATAAAAAACACATATGCACAGAGATTTTCCCCTGGATCCCAAAACCGGGACTACCAGCTTGATTTTTCATTATATGTTTCTTTCAATGTTACAATACATATTTATACATGCCGAAGCATCCAATACCATGGACTGAAAACCATCGCATCCAAAACCATGGACCGAAAACCATCGCGTCCAAAAAACATTTGCAAAAATCACTCACAAAACCATAGGTGGGTTAGCCCAACCTAACATAGGGTCCAAAACCAAAATTTTCGAGGGCGCTGCCCCGAGCCCCATAAAGTGGGGTAACGGGTACCCCTCAAATCCCCTGTTAACTATGTGGAAAGAATATAACATAACCCAACAAGTTTGTAGCTATAGGAGTGTCCATAGCCTTGCAATTCTCCATGTGAAATATCTGAAATATTTTCGAGGAATACTTCCCATGACTCACAAACAGCTCACCATCACCCTTCCATACTTCCAACCCAAGTTTGTAATGCATCAATCCCATGTCTTTCATCTTTCATTCTCTTGCAAGGGTGGTTCAACTTCTCATCCCTTGTAAGTATCAAGTCATCAAAATATAATACCAAGATAAGAAACTTGTCATCTACCACAACATCATAGAGATTAGAATTAGCTTCACTTTTGGTGAAGCCACTCCACTGAGATATGTGTCAATCTTAGTGCACCATGCTTGGGGCACCTGTTTGAGACCATATAGGGCTCTAGTGAATCTACAAGCATGTGTCTACCTATCACATGTCTTAAATCCCTCTGGTTTCTTTATGTAAATTTCTTCCTTGACAACACCATTAATAAACGAAGCCTTCACATCCATTTGGTGGGTCTTTCACCCCATCTATGTAGTTAATGCTAGAATGGTTCCGATTTAGGAATATCTTGACAAAGGGGAAAATGTTTCCTCATAGTCCACTCCCTCTACTTGAGGGAAGCCTTTGGCCACAAATATGGCCTTGTATTTCTTGATGCTCCCATCAGTTGCATGCTTCACTTTATAGATCCACCTAGAACCAACCATTGGCTTGTTCTCTAGTCTCGGCACCACCTCCCATAAATTTTTCTTCATGATGGAGTCATACTCCTACGCCATGGCATCCACCCACACTGGTTGAGAAACTGCTTCCTCAAATGAAGAAATCTCTGACTCAATGAGTTATGTCATGAGAGCCAGATACCTAGTGTACATGTCTTCTAACCTCCTCTTCTTATGCATAGGTGTAGAATCTCCCACATGCTCCCACGCATCTTGCACCAATCTATCAGATTCACTAGTTCTATTTTTCCTCTCTCTAGAAGATTCTGGTTGAGTGGGTGTCTCCACTTGACCTATTGTCTACTACTCCATATGTGGTTGCTCCACAACATATTGAAGCTTTGTCTCAAGCTCTTCCTTTGGAGCTAGAAGCTTCTCCTCCACTCATATACTTAGCTCTCTCTCTAGATAGCATCTCATAGCCTTATCCTCATCAAATTTGACATATCTCCTCACTACCATCACCCTATGTGATGGAAAATACACTTGTTAATTATCTTGTGTCTCTATGTATCCTAAAAGGACTCTCATCTCAGTTATAGGCTCCAATTTCTTCCTGTTATACTTGAAGACACGAAAATACAAAGTAGCTCCAAAAATTCGAAAATGAGATACATTTGGCTTCCTCCTATACAAATCTTCTTCAAGTGTGAACATGCTAAGTATTCTATGAGGACTCTTGTTCTGAGATAAAATTTTGTGTTGCATGCTTCTTCCCATAAATGTAATGGTAGCTCTTGATCATGCAACATGGCTCTTATTTATCTCACTATGCTTATGTTCTTCCTTTCATTCACCCCATTTTGTTGTGGGCTATGGGGTGCTATCCATTCTCTTCTAATACCCTCTTAGGCACAAAATCCTTGAAGGTGTTAGAAACAAATTCACTGCCATTGTCACTTCTGAGGGATTTGAATTCCCAACCAGTCCCTTTCCTACCAATGCTTTGAATTCAAAAAATTTGGAGAAAACTTCATCCTTCTTCCATGTGAATAAGATCCAGAATTTTCAAGAAAATTGATCAAAAAAATTACATAATACCTTTGTTTTTCTATATAGATTATCAAAAATGGTCCACATACATCAGAGTGGACTTGTTCCAAGATTGCTCCTGCTCTATTATCTAGACCCTAGAAGGTGGATTTGACATATTTCCCCAATGTGCATCCTTCTAGTATGAAAATTATTAGTATGTGTACAAAAAATTCTTCACTTAAGTCACTAGTGATAAGTGACCCTAGAAACAAGATATGGTTGTTTGCACTTCAGATTTGCAATGAAAAAATAAGAAAACCCCGCAATAAAAAGATCATATGCAGCCCAAAAAATAGAAAAATGAGAAATAACCAATGTAATAACCCAATATAAGCTATGAATTAATAATAATTTTATTCAAAAATGCTTGATGAAAAGGATTTTCAACATGGTTCTACAAAATCCCCCTTTGTGGGATGGGTCCTTTGATGTCCTTGTGCTTCAATGATCTATTTCTCTCTCTCAATATGCAAAAAACCCAAAAGAATGATGGAACTCAAGTGGGAGATCAAATGCAGTAAGATAATATTAGTGACGATGATAATGACCATGGTGAATAATGAACAGAAAATCCTATTATTTATAACAATGTTTTGAGCTCAATTAGGATTTTGAAAAGAATAAAATATTATTGACCAAAACAAAACTAACTGTTAGGAATAAATTATTATATTTTTTGGAGAGGGAAAAGATATACAAAATAACCAAATATATTTATTTAGAAAATGGTTGAAGTAATTAACAAATAAAATGATTTATTAATCACTTTGTGAGGATTAAGAAAAGTGTGAATTCAAAATAATTATTAAATAGTGATTTAAAAATTATTCAAAAAATAAAATTAAGGAATAATAAATAAATAATGATTTATTTAATTATTTCTAGGTGATTTAGTCAAATGTGACAAGGAATAATTATCCAATAATGATTAATAATTATTCCCAGAGACAATTAAATCATTGATGATTTATTCAATTATTCTTATGGGGTTTTTTCAATTTTAATTAGAAATAAATTAATAAAAATGGTTTACTAAATCATTTCCTATGGTGAAAGTGATTTTACTACGGTAAAATTAATCCTAGATGGCGTATTTCAATCCACCTAGTTAGAAATCGCTAAGTGATCATTTTTTAGGTGATAACACATCCCTTGCAGACATCATGCTAGTCAAGGGTACATTTCGAGAGACCAGTGGTAATCTGTTGCATGATTTTAAGGCCCCATGGTGTAAGTGTCCCATGCACCTATGCTAGAGTTCTCCAACATCTCGACTCTGCACATTTTCTACCTTTTCTACTTAGTGTAGCACAAGATTACACCTCAATTTTGTAGATAGTTTTCAACCAAAATCCAATTTGTTTCACTTTCCTGGTAGCTACATGTCTCAAAAAGACTTTCCGCTCACTGAAAACAATAATATAGCCTTTATCCTCCAATACAGCTATGTGGATCAAGTTCTTTTTTAAACTAGGTACATACATAACATCTTTCAGATGAAGATGGGAGCTTGAATCTCTCTTAAAGTTTACGATTCCAATTCCTTTGCTACTGTACCTTCAATCATCCCCAAGTTTTATGTGCATCTAGAGATCCTTCTCCTCTAGGATAATGAATAATTCTTTAGATCCTGTCAGATGGAATGAGGCCCTTGAATCTGGGTACCACAAACTCCCCATTACAGTTCGTATCATGAATGCAATTAGGGTAAAGTCTAATTTGAACTATGAGGCAAGTGCTTCACCTCTTGCTCCTCCTAAAGGCTCCTTGTTAGACTTCTTGTGCAAACACATTTTTTCATAGTGATCATATTCATGGCAGTGAAAACATTTTATCTTTCTTAGGTCCTTCTTATTTCCATTTTCCTGGATGGACTCTTTCTTGGCTTACACCTTATTTCCCGTTGCTTTATTTCCCTTACCAACCAAGGAAAATTTATCTTCTTCCTCAGCTTTGCATGTTACTCCATTTCTAGTGTTCCGTCATATTTCTTCCTGCACTAAATCAAACCAAAGTATATTTAGATTTGAAAATTTATCCCTTCCATTTATAAAGTCTTGATAGTCATGCCAAGATTATAGAAGGCCTAAGAGAGCTCATCTCACTATCTCTGAAGATGGTATATTTTCTCCAACTCCTCCAAGCTCATCTCAACACTGAGTAAATGTGGAGAGGTAATATGGAATGGTTTCATTTTCCTAAATGATGATGTTTCTAAGATTGTCCCTCATTGTTAATTTGTTGGCATCACTACCATTATCAAATAATGTATTGATGATATTTGACCCACCAACATGTCAAGGGATATCCCTAGCAAGAAGTCCCAAATACACTGTAGACCATTTCATGTAGGAGTCCCAGTAGTGGGTCGTATGATGATGCCTTGGCCACGATTTCGTACAGAGGCAAGTAAGATAACTTTGTTGGTAGCAAGGTTGTGACATATGTAGTGAGACAAGGAAGGTGCATGAGAGGTTCTAACACACAAGGGTTGAGATCAGTGCGCCCCTTGGATACCTGTGATAGCAAGAAGTTAAGAAGGGAACACACAAGAAAATACACATCACAACATGGAAGGCAAGTTAGCTAGAAATCCAAAGTGATGGTTAAACCAACAACAAATTTCATAAATATTCATACATACACACACATAAATAGATATACATTCATGTGTAAGCAAAAAAATATATATATCATTTAGAGTAAATAGATAGCTGAAATAAAATACAACATATGCATGAAATGTGTTGGCTCTTGTTATATTAATAAGTGTAAGTTCCAGTCATACAATGCATCGATGTCTAACCACTAGTTCTAACAGCATAATGTTACGGCCACAACTGCCTGCTCCTCCAAAGAGATGTAATAGCTCTGTGCAATGGAGAAGCCAAGGCTCATTACAGTATTGTCCAAGATCTCTCTAAGATAGTCCTATCGGAACCTTGGCTAACCAAAATCCTTTACAATGAGTTCTAAGGGACTATTTATAGAAAAGGGTGGGGTGACCGATGAAATTCTCCTTTTTGATAGTTTATCTACCGTCATGATTCTACATCTACTTTATGACTATTACATCCAACTATTGAAATGAACTTACAATTGAAAATATGTTACATTACAATGCACATGTACCCATGTGAGGCAAAACTGCTTGAGCAACCCATGCAAGACATCACTATGACTCAAAAAACCGTGGGAAGTCCAACTCTTTAACGTCCTCGTGATGATCAGTAGTAGTGTATTGATACCAAGATTAGTAATCCGCGATGGTGTCCATGTACTCCAAGGTGGCATCTTTCTAGAACCTGACTCTTGCCACCATAGCATTTAGGTACAGTGCTCTGGCTCCTCTATCCAACTCATCTGAAAGAATGTGCATCATTGTCTTCAATGTGGCTAGACTAGCAACATCCTTGTGCATGGTGTCTGCATTGATCAACAAGTCTAACTAGTGGTAATGCGCATCAACTCATCAAAGTGCGAGTCAAGCTCTAGTCGAACGTATGCCTTTGTCTTCACCTAGGTGAGAGTACCAATAAATGGGAGTACCAATAGATGGGATCGTATGTTTACACACCACAACATCCATACTATTGAATACACATGCATGGGAAGTCTGTAGATTAGTGATGAGCTGTGGGAGCTCTTCATAGTTCCGAATCTAACTCCAAATGCGTGGCTTCAGCTCAATCGCTTTGGGCTTCATCATCTTAGGCAAGTGAAGCTAGGCTCCCTTATATCGCATCGTCCATTTTTTCATGTAATCAATAGTAGCATGCACGTTTGACAATATATGTGCTTTTCTAGCACATCGATGTTGCCATCCATTGAGATGCATGACTGCCTTATGCACGTACCAAACTTGAAATACAACCCCCGCATAACTGTGTCAAGGGATAGGTATGTCATCTAGTATTTCCTTCTTCTATTCTACTTGGGTGGACGTTGTCAGCAACTCTCCTCCTTTCTTGGCCATCTATAGCTCCTTAGCCATTCGCTCATTCTCAGCTATTAGAAAGTGAACACATGAGCTAGTGGCTTCACCATATGCTCTAGTGGCATCATCCAAGGCTACTGGATGTTTGTACACGTCAGACATGATCACTCATTCCTCATACTGTGTAGGAGATGTATGATATTCTAGAGTTGACACTCTATGAGATTGCACAACTCTATGTTGAGACTCATCAAATGAGATGTTGTAGATCTCTACTGCCCACTAATCTCCAAGGATCTCAGTGTATCCTTGGTCACTTGGGACTTGCTCATCTTCTGGGTGTAGTGAAGCTAGTGGGTCGACCCCATGGTGGTGAGGCATGAGGTCGATATCTTGGTCTAACTCCTATTGCTCCATGTTTGTATCCATCTGTTCAAGTGCCCACTCTATCTACAGAGCGAAGTCTTGCTCCTGTGATAGTTCACCCTGTTTTCCTGATGCCATCTATTCTAATAAGTCCACTACCTGTATGAGCGTTTCTTCATCCATCTCCACATGTTGCATCCCTATTGTACCTATCACTGCTACACTTCCTTCGCCTATTTGTGCAAGTCCTTTTCCTTTTGGAGTTGCTCCTTAAACTTATGCAACTCCTTCTCTGTTTCCTCCATTCTCCATTTTGTTGAAATATGGCAACAAGAAAATTCCAATTTAATTTCTCCTTGAATTAAATTGTGAATTAAAATCGAATTTAGTCTTAACAACTACTTGGAAATAATTAATTAGTTAATTAATTTTAAAGTAATTAGTTGGAGAAATTCAATTTAGAAGTATTTCTGAAGTCATGCAAGAGTTATCCCCTAAATTAAGGAGATAAGATTGAGTTATATTTGAGATGTAATTAGTTAACCCAATTTACTTAGTTAAGTCCAGTTAAATTAGTTCCAAACTATTTGAGGAACTAATAGTGAGTTAACAATCAGTTGATGCATTAATGCACTCAACTAGTGCTACTCCAGTTAACTGAAGATTCCCTCATTAGAAACTCATGCATGTCTATTCTGAGAAAGACCGAGTTGAGATTAATGTTCAAGGACAGTGTATTATCAGTTGCATGTGTTTTCTCATGGAGAAAACTCATGCATGCAGTCAAGGATTCATCCTTGAGGATTGCGCAGTTTTGAAGGCTTGTTTTTCCACTTGGTAATAGTCCAATCATCCACAAGGTATAATGCGAGGAAATAGGAGCTTGGAGGGTAGAGAGGAAGGCTGAAGAGAAGCCAAGATTTCCTATGAGCATCTATGAGGATTGTACTCAAAGTTGGCTAGTTATGAGAGCTAAGGCTTTATATAATTCCTATGTATTTCCCCCATGTATGATAATACAATAGTGTGGGGTTTTTATCTCACATTTTCCCTAAAGTATTTTCATGTGTGTTGCGCCATTGATTCTTCTTCTTCTGGTTATATTTTTCAGCTCAATCTTTAAGCTTCTGTAAATTGATAGTAGATGTAGGTTATAGTATTATTCATTGATTTATATTGCATTATCACATTAACCTATTAGAGATTTTCTACATGGTAGCAGAGCTGTGAATAGTATACTGAGAAGAGAATTCGAATTTTGAAGTTCGGGGTTGCAGGTGCAAATCAAATTCATATCATCCTTCAAGGTGGAAAATGGCGTTTTATGGCATGAAACTCGAGTATGCCTTGGAAGGTAGCTCAAATTACATAGCATGGAAAGATAGAATGGAGGTTGTATTAGAAGAAAATGGTTGGAAAGAATTCACTAATCAAGAAATCCCAAAGCCATCTTCAACTAATGCACAAGAGTTGGCTAAGGGAAAGAAGTGTGTGGCGAAGGCGAGACGGATCATCCTTGAGGGAGTTCGAGACCATATTGTATGGAATCTCCATGGGAAGGATACTCCATTTTGAATGTGGAAGACATTGAAGGACCTCTACCAAAACAATATCGACTAGAGAAATTGGCACTCAAGGATAAGCTTTGAAGAATGAAGATGGAGAAGGGAGATACAATTTCCACATATCTGAACAAACTCACCACCTATAGAGCTGAGTTTTGTAGTGTGGAAATAACTATTGTCGATGATGATATGGTGAGCCTCGCTCTCCTTGGCCTTCCAAAGAGTTGGAATAGCTACTAGGACTATGTGAATGGAAGGGAGAAACTGTCGGATTGGGAACTACTGTGGTTAGATCTTATGCAAGAGGAGATCAGGAGGAGCACACAAGATGGTTCTTCATCCAAGAATGATGGTGAAGAAAATCCAGCCTTAGCAAGTAAGGCAAGGAAAGGGAAGAGGAAGGCTTCCCATTTGAAATCAAATTCTTCTCATGGAGGGAAGAAGGGTGACATATCTAAAGTAAGATGCTTTAATTGTCACAAGATGGGATATTATGTGACTAATTGCCCATCGAAGATGTCCAAGAATGGATCCTCGAAAGGATAGAAAGGTGAGGCATTAGCCTCTTAGTTCAAAATGGACTTTACCCTCATCGCATGCATGGTGTCATCGATGATGGGTTGTGTCTAGTATCTTGACAGTGGATCCTCATTCCACATGACCAATGATAAAAATTTATTCAGTGCCTTAGAGGAGAAAGGCCTCAAGATGCACATAGAGATGGGTGATGATAGAAGGTATAGTGTTTCAAGAGTGGGCGTGGTTTATTTTCAGAGGAAGCATGGAGCTCCTCTCACCTTGATAGATGTGATGTATGTGCCTGGACTAAAAAAGAACTTGGTATCGGTCATGATGCTGGAGGACAAAGGCTATGATGTTGTCCTTAGTAAAGAAAATTTGTTCCTAAGACAAATAGCCATGGTTCAGACCAAGAGGATAGGGATTCGGGTGAAGAATCTCTATAAACTAGAGGTAGATGATTGTGTAGCATTGAGTACGAAAGAAAAATTGGTGCAAAGCCAATACATTGGCAAGTTGTGGCACAGGCAGTTGGGTCATTTTCATCATGGAGCTTTGCAGATAATGCAACGAATATCTACAGGACTTCCCAAAGGTAAACTTGAGCAAGTTGACACATGCAAAGGTTGTACCTTGGGAAAGTACACTAAGTCTTCTTTTCATGATCAAGATAGTCGATTAGAGGCTATCTTAGAGCAAGTTCATATTGATTTGTGTGGACCATTCTCAATGGCATACACAACAAAGCAAAGGTATTATGTGGTTTTCATTGATGACTATTCTCGTAAATGCTAGATTTGTTTCATGCAGAAGGACCAAACTTTCACAAATTTTTGTGAGTTCAAAGCTTTGGTCGAGAAAGAGTCAGGGAAGAATATCAAGGCCTTGAGAAGCAACAATGATGGAGAATATGCTCTCAAGAGTTTAAGGACTTCTGTGCAGTGGAAGGAATTAAACGAGAGTTGACTGCACCTCATAACCCATAACTGAATGGGGTGTCCAAGAGGAAGAACAGAACTATTGTAGGGGCAGCATGAGAAATTTTGCATGACCAAGGCCTACGACTTCACTTATGGGCTAAGGCATGCAACACAGTGGTCTATTTGTAGAATAAAATCCTGCATCACATACTTGGGATGAAGACACTAGAGGAAGCTTTCTCCGATAAGAGACCAGATGTGGGACACTTCAGGATCTTTGGCTCATCGGTATATTTCCATGTGACAAAGGATGCATGGAAGAAGCTTGAGCCAACATGAGAGTTAGGGATATTTTTGGGTTAAACTGATACACCTCACAATTATCAGGTATACTTGCCTACCAGTTAGAGGATAGTGGTTCATAGAGATCTCAAGTTTGATGAGCAGAAGGCCATGCAAGTTTCCCTTGAGAGGGAGCTCCAACTACAGGCTGTGGAGGAACTATTAGTTCCTAAGGAGGAGGAGCTTCAAACTGATGAGGAGCAGCCGCATGCGGAGGTTCCAGGAGTGGAGACTTCCACTAAAGCAGAGTCTTCCAGAGATGGATGGAAGCACAAGAGAAGCTGACAGATTGTTGGACGATGCGAGAGAGAATATGGGAGCACCATCTTCTCAGCGCAGATAGAGGAGGTCACTTGAGAGGTACATTGGATACATGGTCCTTGCTGGGGAATGTGTTGAGACCGAGCCATCTTCCTTTGAGGAAGAAAGGCAACAACCGATTTGGGTTGATGCTATGGTGGAGGAGTATGACACCATAGTTTGTAATAGTGTTTGGGACATGGTTCTGAGATCGGAGAACAAGTTAGTTGTGAGTTCCCGTTGGATTTACAAGGTAAAGAAAGTTGTTGATGGTAGTGTGCAGAAGCATAAGGAAAGATTTGTTGCCTGTGGCTTTTCATAGGTCAAGGGGATTGACTATGATGAGACTTTTTCTCTTGTCGCAAGGTACTTATCTACTAGATCTATATTGGCACTATCAGCACAGATTGATTGGAAGATCCATCAGATGGATGTGAAGACTACATTCCTCAATGGCCAAAATGAGGAAGAGGTGTACATAGAGCAGCCAGAAGGTTTTGAGACCTTTCATCATGAGTCACATGTGTGCCTACTCAAGAGAGCGTTGTACAGGCTGAAGCAAGCACCTCGTGCTTGGTACACTAGGATAGACAACTACTTCACTAGGTTGGGCTTCACAAAGAGTGAAGCGGATGCGAACCTATACCACATCGTGGTGAAAGGTAAGCTGTTGATCATCATACTTTATGTTGATGATCTCATATTGATTGGTGATAATCAGCTGATCATGTCTTGCAAGGAGGACCTTGCAAGAGAATTCAAGATGAAAGACTTGCGTCTCATGCATTACTTTCTTGGCATGGAAGTGTGGCAGAAGGATAGGGAGTTTTTTGTGTCTCAGGGAAAGTATGCCAACGAGATACTTAGGATATTCCACATGGAGAAGTGCAAGCCCATGCAGACTCCTCTAGAAAGTAATTGAAGGAAGGAGGTTTCTAGTTCAAGAGAAGTGGTATAGGCTACTGTGTACAGGTAGCTTGTGGGTTCATTGATGTACTTAATGAACACATGACCAGATTTGTGCTATGCGATGAACCAGCTGAGTCAATCGATGGTTCAGCCTACCAAGATGTTTTGGAAGGCTACAAAGCATGTATTGAGATACCTCAAAGGCACATCTCAGTATGGATTATGGTACAGACGGATAAAGGGAGTGAAGCTATCAGGCTTCATTGATGCAGATTGGGTAGGGAGTCCATCAGATTGGAAGGGCACATCAAGAGGGATTTTCAACCTTGGGTTAGCAACAATTTCTTGGTGCGGCAGGAAACAGAGGTCGACTGCACTCAGCTCGGTAGAGGAAGAATACATGGCTACAAGTCAAGCAGCATGTGAGGCCATCTAGATGTGGAAAATCCTAGTTGGTTTTTTTGATCAGAGGATGGATCCTACTGTGATATATTGTGATAATCAGAGTTGTACCAAACTCTCTGAGAATCCAGTGTTTCATGATAGGTCCAAGCTCATTGACATCCGGTATCATCATCTCAGAGACTGTGTAGTGAGGAGGATCATGTTGCCACAGTATATTTCGACACAGGAGAAAGATGCTGACATTTTGACAAAGACATTGTCAAAGTGTAAATTCGAATTCCATAGAGACAGGATCGGGGTGGCAGATAATCCATTTCTTGTTGAGAGGGAATGTTGAAATATGGAAACAAGAATATTTCAATTTAATTTCTCCTTGAATTAAATTGTGAATTAAAATTGAATTGTGTCTTAACAGCTACTTGCAAATAATTAATTAATTTATTTTAAATTAATTAGTTGGAGAAATTTAAGTTAGAAGTCTTTCTAAAGTCATGCAAGATTTATTCCTTAAATTAAGGAGATAAGATTGAGTTATATCTGAGTTGTAATTAGTTAACTCAATTTACTTAGTTAAGTCCAGTTGAATTAGTTCCAAACTATTTGAGGAACTAATAGTGAGTTAACAGTCAGTTGATGCATTAATGCACTCAACGAGTGCTACTCGAGTTAACTAAAGATTCCCTTATTAGAAACTCATGCATGTCTATTCTAAGAAAGACCCAGTTGAGATTAATGTTCAAGGACAGTGTACTATCAGTTGCATGTATTTTTTGATGGAGAAAACTCATGCATGCAGTCAAGGATTCATCCTTGAGGATAGCAAAGTTTTGAAGGCTTGTTTTTCCACATGGTAATAGACTAATAATCCACAAGGAATAGCACAAGGAAATAGGAGCTAGGGTAGAGAAAAAGGCTAGAGAGAAGGAAAGATTTCCTGTGAGCATCTGTGAGGATTGTACTGAGAGCTGGTTAGCTGTTAGAGCTAAGGCTTTGTATAATTCCTATGTATTTCCACCATGTATGATAATATAATAGTGTGGGATTTTTATCTCAGACTTTCCCCAAAGTATTTTCATGTGTATTGTGCCATTGATTCTTCTTCTTCTCATTATATTGTTCAGCTAGATCTTTAAGCTTCTGCAAATTGATAGTAGAAGTAGGTTATATTATTATGCTTTGATTTATATTGCATTATCGGGTTAACCTATCATAGATTTTCTACCATTTCTCTATCTTCCTTTGCGCATTTCTCTTGTCACATTGTTTCTTCTTTGCCTCTATGGCCAAAGTTTCTTTCTCCACAAGTGGATCTTCTTAGAACTTGCAGCTTTGCTCCTCCTCCATGTGATCATCAATCTTCCTCTTGCCCTTGTTGCTCACTGGTATGTTCACCTCTATTGCTTCTGGTTCTCTTCGGGATGTTGTTTCACGTTTCTTCACTAACCATTCCATAGCGAAGCCAACCTGCTCATTACGTGTGGAGAAACTATAGCAATATCACCATGGGTGCTCCTCCGCCCAATGAAATACCCTGTGGATCCAGCTGAACTATACTCTCGTGCAATTATCTTTCATACGAAAATGTGAGTCATACCGATTATAACTTCATAGGTCGAATGGATACTTCTTCATCTGCTCCACTTCAACATCCACATGCTTGAAAATT
Source organism: Pinus taeda (assembly GCA_000404065.3). NCBI lineage: Eukaryota > Viridiplantae > Streptophyta > Pinopsida > Pinales > Pinaceae > Pinus > Pinus taeda. The sequence continues at coordinate 33,138 of APFE031286533.1, forward strand.
CAAAGCTCATATAATCCAACACGCAGCATAAGAGCAGTCCAAGGTGAGTTCTTCTTCTGGTGCAACCTAGCTGTCAATCTTGTCAAGATGTGATATGCTACTTCCAGCATGATGAGGACATCCAAGACAGTTCGGTAGAACATGCGGAGGTTCCTCCGCATTGTACATCTATATGAAGGTGTCGGGCGGTGGGGCATACCAATCAACTATGTCTATCAGTGCCTCCATCACTGCCATCGACATGTAGGGTGGATCCTATTCGAATATCATCTTGTAAACCGAGATGATAAAATGATCAGACAGCCGTGTGATAACTCCTCTGAATCTACATTCAGAAAACATCTTACAATAATTGTTCACAGCAATCTCCACCGATGACCATGCCCACTTTAAGCTTGGGAACTCCTGTTAGGCACAGACTACATCCAAGATGTAGGAGGAGATGTAGATTTCTACTTGCATACATTTGGGTAGCTGTGGAGCCCTCGTTACCTATTCCTTCAGCTAATGAGCCAACATACTAGACTAATTGCATGGTTTTCCCTCTCCATCTAGTTGGTCCAGTATGATCACCTAAATTTGTGGGAAGTTTTTTGCACTTTATTTTCCATACAGTCGACATGCAAATATGGCCAAGTATTGGTATCCCTTGCACGGTATCTTCATCTTGTAGATCTGGTAGGGTGTCATCCTAAATCTAGTTGTCTCCTTTACCCCATTCTTTAGAATATCTCTGGAGTTGGCATTGTTGTTGGGTAATCTGAAGGGAGTCTCCATAATAGTTACAGGCTATAATATATAATACATCTCATCATAATCCTATGCCTTGAATGTTACAATATTTGTCCCAGTGACACTACTCAAGGTCATCGTCTTAGGGTCAGTGTGCAAGACGATCTAGTGTATCATGTCCACGTATAGGAACATGGGGTATCTGCATGCAATCTAGTACAAGTCGAACTTATGGATGGTCACGTATACCTGGCAGTCTTCAAGGTCTCCCCCAAATGTGTCGGAAAATGCATCATTGGCCTCTTGCCATTTCAGCTTGATGTCCTTGTCTAGAATCAGATTGGTATCTTCATAGATCGGTAGACATGTGGACACTCATTCAATTGTTGCTCCAGTTGCACTTCCATCAGTGTCCTTTGATCCTGCAATCTTGGAGGGAATTGATCCTGAAATGTTAGGAGGTGGATGAACACATGCTAGATCTGGAGACAAAGCGATATGCGTGGCAAGAAATCTGTCAATGAAAACCAAAGAAAATTGGAGGAATGACATAACACATACCTCGAGAAAGAATGACAGGGATTGCGCAATTTCTTCTGGGAGGCTGGGTGGCTGGCTACCAGAACTATGTAAAAGGTAGTTTGGGCTATCTAGGAGGCATGATTGGCTACTGGAATTTCACAATGCGCAATCTAGTTTGATTTCTGACTGTTGGAATTGTGCAATGTGCAATTTCAGATGGAAATGGTTGCAAGCTCAGTGACTAACTTGTGCAATTTTATGGGCAAGCAGTCACTTTCCCTTAGAATTGTGCAAATCAGGTCCAAGGAAGAACTACTGGGTAGAAATTCACATTTCCTAAGGGGAAGATAGAGCCTTCCCTCTCAGGATTGCGCAATGTTGTCTTGGTGAGGAAAAGTCCAGGCCAAGGCTGCCTAGACCCGCCGACAGGCAACTGAAAGAAAATGTAAAAGTGAATGCATGGTGATATTGAGTGTAATAAGAAGCAAATGATCGTGCATGCAAAGAGTCAATGAAATATTCAGAAAATGGAACAACATGCATGTGGGTGAAGCAAGTCGCCGAATCGATGACCATTCGTGCAAAACAATTGCATGCATGCGACAACAATGAGATAGTAACGAAAAATAAAATGGTGATAGTAAAAGCTAGTATGCATGTAAAAAATAGCAAGCATTCAAAGAAATCGAGAAAACAACACTCACACAAGAGAAATGTTGCAATAGACAAGTTGAGACCACTTAACTATGAATAATTGAGTTGGATGTGTCGAAGAGTCCTCGATGTGATGTGGGATGTTAGAGCTCCAAGTTAGATGCAAAGAAATGAGCTCTAAAGCATCAAATAAATAAGTTTGAAGCTCATCACACGCATGCCACATATCTAGGAAAAAGCGACACTTCGAGGAAAGATTCTAAAACATCTTTGCATGTAACCTCGAGGTGTTAAAAATAGCTACCTAAAATATAGGGATTCTTTTTGCATGTTTCTTTTTCTATTCCAGGAAAAAGTAGCCCATGCATGCAAGCCAAGTTTGCTTAGTCCTGGGTGGAACTGGTCAAACAAACTACACATGCAAGAGCGTGCTCAACTACTGGGAGAAAATGCACATTTCTAGAAGGGAGTTGGGTTGCCTGTCCATGAGATTTGCATAATTTCTAGGTAGAGAAATTTACTGCTTCCCAAGATTGAACAATTCCTAGGCTGAGCAACCCTACTAGGAGGAATTACGAAATTTTTGGATGAAGCCTGACTGGAAGAATTGCGTAATTTGAGAGCCCAGTAGGCTGCGAGATTGAATTGTGCAATTTCGTGAGGGAAGTATGATTTCCCTCCAGAATTGTGCAATTTCTTGAGGGAGCTTTGGAGACTACAGCTGGACTAAGTATGGAGAAACAACCAATGAGGGGAATGCAACAATATTTGATAGACAGGTTGTCTTTCTGCAAGAAAATCACTGAAGCTTGTGTACTTGATGAAGCAAGACATGATGATGTGAAAGGTTGGCAGGGAGGCTCCAAAACAAAGCTAAGGAATTTTTTTGAGGGTTGTTGTAGCCGCTACAACACTTGGTGACACAATGGTAAAACTCTAGCTCTCTGAATGGACCATTTTAACGAAAAACAATTCTAACACCTCTAAAAGTATTGTTCAGTTCTTAGTTCATCTTGGTTTCACATTAGCCTAATTAGCATATTCCACACTCTCGGTCAATTGACACACATTCTAAGCCAAGGCAACACATTTGTATCAATTGGGGTTGAGGGGTATATTGGTGCACAACAAATATAGTCTTCAGAGTCTTAGTTTCATATCTGGTGTTTCTCCAATGCCAGCAGGCCTGGACAGTAAACCGACGGAGTCATGCAGGAACACAAGCATCGTTCTTCTTCTAGGGAGCCTGGTCAGTACCCTGAAATTTACTTCTATCACCTATTTGCACAGGAAGCCTTTCTGTTCTTTCACCTTATTCATTTTTCTTTTTTTTTTGTTCCTTTTCCATTTTTTCATAACTATGCATAACACTTATTCATTTTAGAGGCAAAAGAGGGATAATGACTTATTGATAGTAGAAGAGGTTGTTCCTTCAAAGAATTATTTTATTATATACCTCTGATGTGCTTGTTAAGGTTTTTCCCCTCACCTTACTTACTTGATTGAACTGACAAGGTTTAACCCAAAAACAACCAACTAGAGTAAGTGACACTAGTAGCACGCAGGTGTTGTGTTTTCACCAAGGTTCACTTCGAAAAATACATATTTTCCTTCGATGTATCATGGACTAAAGGTAACAAGTTCATCATACAGAGGCAGGATGACAAATAACCAAGTAGTGATAGTAGTACAAGACCTCTTGTACTTTACCGAGCTTGTCTCAAGAGTCATACACGGTTACATGTGAAACTAACCTAAGAAAAACAAGAAAACAAACAATAAAGCAAATCAAAAGCAAAAGTAAATGCCAAAGAAAAGTAAGAAAACAAGCAATAAAACAAACAAATGAAGTAGGTAAGCAAACAAGCATGCAAGAAAACAAACTAAAAACAAAAAAAATACTCTTATTCTTAAGCTAACGTTGCATGGGCCCGATCACGTGAAGTGATATTATCAATGCAACCACTAGTGCATTGGTTGGCCCATGTTTGTGAAGGCTTGGTCTGCGAGCAACCTGGTTGTTCGAACCAGCAAACAAGAAATATATAACAATGAAGACAAACACATTTCATGCTTAAAATTGTCCACAAGACATAAGTGAGTGCAAGTGCATGACATGTGGTCCTTGGACTTGTCATAGTATTGTGCAACATTGCATGCATCTTTGAAGCATACACATACTCTTGACTCTGACATGCAAGAAAATGAAAGAAGAAAAGAAAACTTGCATCATGCACGTGTGCTTGCAATGTAGGATTCTTCCAGCGCATGAGCGATGGGATCATGTAGTTCGAGTGGAAGAAGCATGATCTGTGTGTGAGATTGATATTCAATGCATATAGATGAGTGATGAGGAGCCTTGGGTGATTGAAACATTTCTTGATCAGAAGTGAAACCAACCTCAACATAGTGAGGGCCTAACATAACCACCATCTCAGGCTGAAGTGCCTCGACAGCCTAGGGGGTTTCAAATTCATCATCAGATAGATCATCATAAACTGGTGGTTTCAAAAAATCAACTGCGATAGAATCATAATCATGATTGAATATGGAAGTAAATAGATCATGACAACAATAATCAAAAAAATAAATGTTTTCATCGACATCCTCATGATCTGATGAATCAAACAGAGGTGTATATGAGAAGCGAACAAATTGATCCTTTGTGTTTCCAGAAATGGCAAATGAAAAATCAATTGGCTTTTCAATGAATAAATTATCCTCTCTATTGTCAGATGATGGATTGACATCCGGTGTGTCCTACAAATTATCAACAATGGGTGAATTCGTAGATGAAGGTACACATGCAAAATCATGGATGGCAAGTTCACCAAAAATGTCAGGAAATAATAGAGGGGGCTTGGAAGGAAGGGAGTTATCCTTCGTTGAGTGTGGGTGCTCAAGCTCCTAGTCATGCTCTTCATGAATGATAGCACATGTTGGTTGTGCATCACCAACTCCATCAGTGGCTTGTTCCTCATTCAGAACAAGTGTAGAGTACGGAATGGAAGAACACAAGACAGTATCATCCAGAGGATTAGAAAAGTACGAAGATGGACGTTGTGGAACAAAATGCATATGAAAACTCGATGGACTCACAACCAAATCTATGTGAAAATTAAGCAAAATGATGTTGGGATAATGTGATAGCTGAACAGATGTGTGAGCATGATCTCCTATGTCACTCTGCAGTGGTGGAGTTGTTTGATGTGGCGATGGTAGATAGTCACTTGTGATAGTGACTGTATCCATCCATGATTGTGAAGCTCCATCACTAAAGAATATTGAGTGAGGCTTGATTTCAAACTTCTTCTTGGGACAATCAGATTCCTTAACACAATACTTGAATCGGTCCCAAAGATAGCAAAATTCATCTGGCTCTTCGAAGCTTGAAACTGCAAATCACGGAAACGATGCCAAAAATCCATAGGAGATTCATGCGAAGCCTTCCATTGTTGTAATTGTTTTTGGTCAATATGGTTTGGATCAAAATGATGGAAAGTGTCTTCAATGAGATCACAAGTGTGCTCAAGTGAGTGCATGCTATTAGCCGGCAAGCTGCACAACCATCGATGTGGAGATTCACGAAGTGTGTATGCAAGCAGCAAGCTGCCATGTTTGTCAGAACATCCATCTTCCTCATGAAGAATGGAAAGAAATTCATGTAAGAACTCAGGCCAGGCCACTTCGCCTTCACCATCATACATGTATGTGGACAAGTGATCAAAAAACTCCATCGTGATGGTAACAAATTCAGAATTTAAAAAATATCATGGAGGGAGAAGAGTGCAAGAATCCATGATAGATATGCAAAGGTTCAAAACAGGATAAGAGAACACAACTTGTCATCTAGCCCTCCTTCTATCGCCATAAATGTTGACGGTGTTGGATCTTCCAACATCTTAGGGGATCTCCTTGATAAGAAGTCCCAATTACATCTCAGATCGTTTGGTGTAGGAGTCCCATCAGTGGGTCATACAATAATGCCTTGTCCGTGAATCCGCACAGAGGCATGTAAGATAACTTTGTTGGTAGCAAGGGTGTGACATTTGTAGTGAGCCAAGGAAGGTGCATGAGAGGTTCCAACACACGGGCATTGAGATCAGTGCAGCTCTTGGAAACCTGTGATAGCACAGACTTAAGAAGGGAACACATGAGCAAAGATACATCACAACATGGAAGGAAAGTTAGCTAGCAATTCAAAGTGATGGTTAAACCAATAGCACATTGAAGAAATATTCATACATACATACACAAAAATAACTATAAATGCATGCATAAGCAAACAAATACATATATCATTTAGAGTAAATAGATATCTGAAATACAATACAACATATGCATGAAATGTGTTGGGTCTTTCTATATTAAGAAATGTAACTTCCAGTCATACAATACATCCATCTCCAGCCACTAGTTCTGACAATGAAACATTAAAACCATAACCACTTGCTCCTCCAAAGAGATTTACAAGTTCTACATAGTGGACAAGCCAAGACTCATTACAATACTATCCAAGCTCTCTCTAAGATAGTCCTCTCCAAAGCTCAGCTGACCAAAGGCCTTTACAATGAGCTATAAGGGACTATTTATAGAAAAGGGCGAGGTGACCCTTGACATTCCCCTTTGTGATAGTTCATCTACCCTCATGAATCTTCGTCTACTCTATCACTGTTAAATCCAACTATCGACACTTGAATTTACACTTGACAAGATGTTACATTACATGTACCCATGTGAGGAAAAACATCTTGAGAAATCCATGCAAGACATCACTATGAGTTGGAAAACCGTGGGAAGTCTAACTCTTCAAAATCTTCGCAATGATCAACAGTAGTGTACTTATTCCAAGATCGGTAATCCACAATGGTGTCCATGTGCTCCAAGGTGGCATATTTCTATAACCTGACTCTTGCCTCCATAGCATTTAGGTACACTGCTCAGGCTCCTCTGTCCAACTCATTTGAAAGCATGCGCATCATTTTCTTCAATGCAGCCAGACCAACAACATACTTGTGCATGGTGTCTGCACTGATCGACAAGTCTAGGCTAGGGGTAATGCATATCAACTCATCAAAGTAAGATTCAAGCACTAGTCGGACTTGTACCTTTGTGTTTGCATGGGTGAGAGTTCCAATAGATGGGATCGCATGTGCGCACACAACAACATCCATACTCTTGAATATACATGTATGGGAAGCGTGTAGACTAGTGATGAGCTGCGAAAGCTCTTCATAGTTCTAGATCTGACTCCATATGTGTGCCTTCAACTCGACCTCTCTAGGCTTCATCATCTTAAGCAAGTGAAGAGAGAATTGCTTGTATCTCGTCATCCATGTTTGCATGTAATCAACAACATCATACACATTCGAGAAGATAAGTGCTCTTCTAACACATCATTGCTGCCATTCGTTGAGATGGACAACTGCCTTATGCATGGTACCAAGCTTGGAATACAATGCCCGCATAATTGTGTCAAGTGACAATACTTCTTCTAGCATTATCTTCTTCAGCTCTACTCGGGTAGATGCTATCACCGACTCTCATCCTTGATTGGTTGTTTGTAGCTCCTTATCCATTCACTCATTCTATGCTATCAGAAAGTGAACACCTAAGCTAGTGGATTCGACATATGCTCTAGTGCCAACGGCCAAGGCTACTCGATGTTTGCACACGTTAAACATGATCACTCATTCCTCGTACTATGTAAGAGATGTATGATCTTCTAGAGTTGACACTCTATGAGATTGCACAACTCTATCTTGATACTCGTCGAATGAGATGTTGTGCATCTCTCCTTCCAGCTAATTTTCAAGGGTCTCAGTGTCTCCTTCGTCACTTGGGAGTTGCTCATATTTTTGATGTGGTGAAGCTGGTGGGTCGACCCCTTGGTGGTGAGGCATGAGGTCGATATCCTACTCAAACTTCTCCTACTCCATGTCCATATCCATCTGTTCAAGTGATCACTCTATCTCTTGTGTGAAGTCCTTCTCCTGTGATGGTTCATCTTGTTGTCTAATGCCAGCTACTCTGATAAGTCCACTACCTATACGAGTGTTGTTTCATCTGTAAGTTTTAACCCCGTATAGAAATTATGTGCCTACAATTCTAAAACACAGAAAATAAACAATGCAAGAGCATAACACATAAAACACATGTTCATAAAGGTTTTCCCCTCGATCCCAAAATCAAGACTACCAGCTTGATTTTTCATTATATTCGTTTCAATGTTACAATACATATTTATACATGCAAAAGTATCCAATACCATGGACTGAAAACCATCACATCCTAAACAATGGGCCCAAAACCATAAGTAGGTCCGCCCAACCTAATATAGGGTCCAAAAAAAAATTTCCCGAGGCGCTGCCCTAGACCTCAAAGAGGGGGGCTACCCACCCCCATCAAACCCCCTATATAAGAGGGGTGACATCCACCCAACCTAATATAGGGTCCAAAGAAAAATTTCGTGGGGCACTGCCCCGGACCTCGTAGACCCTCAAAACCCTTGGACAGGGGGGGCTGCGCCCCCCCCCCCATAACACCCCTGCTGTGCAATCAATGCAATGAAGGGGGGGTGCAACCCCCCCTCTAACCCCTTGGTTCACTACGTAGGTTAGTCATGGAAAGAATATAACACAACCCAACATTTGCCCACTTGTTTTCTTTCCACAACGAGCCACAAGAGAGATTAGTAATTTATCTAGCCCTACAATGCCCATTGTTTCTCTACACCAGGAGAACTTCTAAGAGCTCACAAATTTTTTCAATGCATTTGCAGTATTCTTCAAAGTGTCCACCTTTACCAGCAACACCTTTTTGTCTTCTATCATATCCCTCACAAAGTGATATTGAACATCAATGTGCTTTGTCTTTGAACGATATGTAGGGTTCTTTGCCAAGAAAATTGCACTTTGGCTTTCAGAGTCTATCCTTATAGCTCCCTGTACTAACCTCATACTTGAACACAATCTTTGTAGCCAAACTACTTCCTTGCTTGCATGAGTGGCTACCATGTATTCTGCCTCTGTAGTTGATAGTGCCAATATAGATTGTTTCTTACTCATCTAACTAACTCCACCTCCAAATAGGTTAACCACATACCCACTTGTAGATTTTCTCTGATCCAGATCTCCAACCAAGTCTACATCAAAAAATCCACGAATATCCAACACTCTATCCAATCCTAGTCTTCCTTGGTAGCACAAAGCTAGTGCCATGCAAATACCTGAAAACCTTCTTCACTGATGTCCAGTGTTCCTTCCCTGGTTTTGACATAAACCTGCTCAATACTCCCACTACATGTGTAATGTCTGGTTTATTACAGACCATTGCATACATCAAGCTACTGACTACACTTTCATATGGAAAACGGGACAAGTCCTCTTCCTCTTCTTGTGTCTTGGGACACTGTTCAGCAGATAACTTTACACGTACAGGAATAGGAACCTTCACCAGTTTACTATCCTACATATTAAACCTCTACAATATTGTCTCGACATACTTCCTCTGGTTTAACCAGAGCTTCCTCTTTGTCTGATCTCTTTTAATTTCCATGCCCAAAATATAGTATGCAACACCAACATCTTTCATGTCGAATTTGGAGGACAAATGGGTCTTCAAATCCTAGATAATTTCTTTTTCATTCCAACCAACAACATATCATCCACCTACAAGACCAGATAAATAAGACAGTCACCAATTAATTTAAAATACACACAGTGATCTTCTTTACTTCTGGTGAAACCAAATCCCCATATAAATGTATCAAATTTCTGATACCACATCCTTGTTGATTGTTTTAACCCATTAAGGGACTTCTTTAACTTGCATACCAGTTCTTTCTTACCCTTCACCACAAAGCCTTCAGGTTGCTTCATGTAGATCTCCTCTTCTAGATCCCCATGAAGAAATGTTGTCTTCACATCCATCTATTCTACCTCAAAATCAAAAGAGGTAGCAACAGATAAAAGTAATCTAATAGAATTTACCTTGGCAACAGTAGAAAAAATATCACCAAAATCAATTCTCGTCACCTGGGAATAACATTTTGCTACCAACTGAGATTTGTATTTCTCCATGTTTCCTTTTGCATTTGTCTTCTTCTTGAACACCCATTTTTTTCCAATGGGTTTCCTTATAGCCGGCAACTCCACTAGATCCGAAGCCTCATTTTTGTGCAAAGATGCCATTTCATCAACCATGGCCTCTTTCTAGAGTTTTCCATCCTCTGAATCAACTGCTTCCTTCACAGTTCTGGGATCATCATTAGTAATAGATAAAGAAAAATTTAAACAGAAAGATGATGGACTATACCTTTCTGGTTGCCTTCTTTCTCAAACTGATCTTCTTACACCCGGAGTTTGTGGCTCTTCATCTTCTAATTCCTCCTCTATTGTAGAGTCTGATTCTTCCCCCTTTAGCTCAAACTCTATCTTTTTAGGTTCCTTTGGTTGGAATTCATGTTTAATAACATCTTTCACCTCTCTAAACACCACATCTTGGCTCTACATAACCTTCCTTGTTGTTGGATTCCAAAGCTTATAACCCTTTAAACCATCCTTATACCCAATAAAGATGCACTTTTCAGATCTACTACCCAACTTGGTTCATTTCTCCTTTGGAACATGTACATATGCATCAGATCCAAATACCCTTAGATGTGAAAGAGAGGGTTTCTTACCAGTCCATACCTCTTGTGAAATATTATCCTCCAATGCTGATGAAGGTGATCTGTTGACCAAGTAACATGTTGTCTCTACCACCTATACCCAGACTTCCTGTCCTAACCCAACACCACTGAGCATGCTTCTTTCCCTTTCCATCAACTTCTTGTTCATTCTTTCTACAACTCCATTTTGCTGAGGTGTATATGGAGTATTCTTTTGTCTTGCTATACCACACTTTTTACAGAATTCTTCAAATTCCTTACTGGAAAACTCTCCACCATTATCTGTCCTCAACACCTTTATCTTCTTCTCTGTCTGGTTTTCCACTAGAGCCTTAAATTCTTTAAACCTATCACTTTCTTCAGATTTCTTCTTAAGGAAATATATCCATGTATTCCTTGAGAAGTCATCTATCAATGATACATAGTACATAGACTTACCCAGTGACAGAACCTTCACAGGTCCAAACACATGAATATGCACAAGCTCTAATAAATGTTTTGCTCTCTTACCACCAGAGGGGAAACTCACCCCATTTTTCTTCCCATATACAAAATTTTCATAGAAATCAAAATTGAGAGAGTTATTACTCATACCTTCTACCATACCTTTACCATGAAGTATTTGAAGGCCCTTCTCTCCAATATGTCTAAGCCTTCGATGCCACAACATGGTCTTTTCTCTAGAGACCACAAGATTTTCTGCTCCACTTTCAAGAACCATAGAACTGTTTCACCCATCAACAATAGTGCTACCTTGCATCTTGTACAGAGTTCCAATCCAAACTCCCTGCAATGATACCAATGCTCCCCAAACCATCTTGTAAGTATCCTTCTCGAACACTGTTTTTGCACCTGCATCATCCAGCTTGCTTACATAAATTAGATTTATGGCTAATGCAGGAATATGTAGAACACCCAGAAGTGTTATAACACTTCCACCTTGCAACTTCAACTTTACTTTTCTGCGAACAACAATTCTAGCCTTCCTATCATCCCCTAAGAAGAAATCACCACCATCATATTTATCATACTTGTAGAACCACTCTATATGGGGAGTGAAGTGAAAGGATGCACCTGAGTCAATCAACAATGCCTCATGATCTAGATGTGTACTTGAAGAAGCCAAATACGCATCCCTACCTTCATCTGAGATGGTTTTCGCCTATGCAGAAGAAGCAAAATCAGATCCCTTTCCTTTGTCAGGAGCTTTAGATTTACAGTCCCTTTTGTAGTGCCCTTCCTTTCTGCATTTCTAGCATACCACCTTTACAGGTTTTCCTAGACATTTAGATCTCCCTCTAGATTTAGATCTCCCACTCGATGAATTATTTCTATTTCTATTCTGGGACCATCCTCGTACAGACAAGGCATCAACATTTTGGCTCTCCATATTTTTCCTTCTCATCTCCTCCGTCAACAACGATGAGACTATTTCATCAAACTGCAAGGCAGTTGCATTGCTACCTATTGCAATAACCATACTATCCCATGAATCTGGTAGAGAATGTAGGTCTAAACCCTGTACAGAAATTACCCACATATGAATTCTAAAACATAGAAAATAAACATTGCGAGAGCATAACACATATACACAGAGATTTTCCCCGGGATCCCAAAACCGGGAATACTAGCTTGATTTCTCATTATATTCCTTTCAATGTTATAATACATATTTATACATGTTGAAGCATCCAATACCATGGACTGAAAACCATCGCATCCAGAACCATGTTTGAAAAATAATGTACAAAACCATAGGTAGGTATGCCCAACCTAACATAGAGTCCAAAACCAAAATTTTCCGGGGTGTTGCCACAAACCCCATAGAGTGGGGTTACTTGCACCCCTCAAACCCCCTGTCCTTGTATAGATAAGGCATCACCATTCTGGCTCTCCATATCTTTCCATCTCATCTCCTCCGTCAGCAAGGATGAGACTATTTCATCAAACTGCAAGGCAATTGCATTGCTACCTATTCCAATAACCAAACTATCCCACAAATTTGGTAGAGAACACGACAAACTAATGTACTTATCTTCATCTGAAATTTTGACATCAACAGATAATAACTGACTTACCAGAGTATTAAATGCGTTCAGATGCTCTATCACCAAGTGTCCGTCTTTTATCCTCAAGTTATACAACTTTTTCCGTAGGAACAACTTATTCACCAGAGACTTAGATTGGTACGAAGTCCCTAACTTGTCCCACAAAGCCTTTTTCGTAGCTTCCCTTGATACATTCAACAATATTGAATCCAAGACGCACAATCGTATTGTGCTCTTTGCCTTCCATTCCAACTTCTTCCATTCTTCATTGGACACTCTGGTTGGTTTAGTAGCTAGATCTACCATGACCCACTAATCTTTATCCACCAAAAGATCCTCCATCTTGAGTTTCTATAACTCAAAACTATGACCATTAAGTTTCTTGATCTCTATCTTTCCACTGCTCATCATCTTCTTTCACCACCATAATCGATCTCGCAGATCTCCCACTAAAGAGGGTCTACCACAGACCCGAGAGAAACCCCTCAACAATAAAGGCGTCCCCTTGAAGCCAAAACACCGTTGATACCAAATGTAGGTTTTAACCCCATAAAAATATTACCTACATATGAATTCTAAAACACAGAAAATAAACAATATAAGAGCATAACACACAAAGCACATATACACAAATATTGTCCGATGGATCCCAAAACTGGGACTACCAACTTGATTTTTCATTATATTTCTTTTAATGTTACAATACATATTTATACATGTCGAAGAATCCAATACCATGGACCAAAAACCATCACGTCCAAAACCATGGACCAAAAACCATCGCGTCTAAAACCATGTGCGAAAAATCATGCACAAAACCATAGGTAGGTCTACCCAACCTAGCATAGGGTCCAAAACCAAAATTTTCTGGGGCGCTGCCCCAGACCCCATAGAGTGGGGTTACCTGCACCCCTCAAACTCCCTATGACCCCCCCGCTATGCAATCAACATAATGAAGATGACACTCCACCCCCTTCTAATCCCCCGGTTAACTATGTGGGCTACTCGTGGAAAGAATATAAAACAACTCAATAGAGAACACAAAAAACTGACCCACTTATCTTCATCTAAAATTTTAATATCAATAGATAATAATTGACTTACCACTGTATTAAATGTGTTCAGATGCTCTATCACCGAGTCTCCATCTTTCATCCTCAGGTTATACAACTCTTTCCGTAGGAATAGTTTATTCACCAGAGACTTAGATTGGTACAAAGTCCCTAACTTCTCCCACAAAGCCTTCATCGTAGCTCCCCCTGATACATTTAGCAATACTCAACTTGAGACACACAATCGTATTGTGCTCTTAGCCTTTCGATCCAACTTCTTCCATTATTCATCAGATACTCTGGTTGGTTTAGTACCTTGATCTACCATGATCCACTGATCTTTATCCACCAACAGATCCTCCATCTTGAGTTTCCACAACTCAAAGCTCTGACCATTAAATTTGTCGATCTCTATCTTTCCATTGCTCACCATCTTCTTTACCACCAGAATTGATCCCCCAAATCTCCCACTAAACAGGGCCTACCACAGGCCCGAGCGAAACCCTCAGCAACAAAGGCATCCCCTTGAAGCCAAAACAGATCTAATACCAAATGTAGGTTTTAACCCCGTATAGAAATTACCTGCATATGAATTCTAAAACAGAAAATAAACAGTCCAAGAGCATAATACATAAAACACATGTACACAGAGATTTTCCCCTGGATCCCAAAACCGGGACTACCAGCTTGATTTTTCATTATATTCATTTCAATGTTACCATACATATTTATACCTACCGAAGCATCCAATACCATGGACTGAAAACCATCACGTCACAAAACCATGGACCGAAAACCATAGGTAGGTCCACCCAACCTAATAGAGGGTCCAAATTTTTTTTTCTTGGGGTGTTGCCCCAGAACCCATAGAAGGGGGCTACCCACCCCGCTCAATCCCCCCTATGACCTCCCATTGCACAATCGATGCAATGAAGGGGGGGCTCCACCCCCCCTCTAACCCCCTGGTTCACTACATAGGTTAGTCGTGGAAAGAATATAACACAACCCAACATCATCCATCTGCACATGTTGTGCCCCTTGTTGTACCTATCTCTACTGTGCTTCCTTCTCCTGTTTGCATAGCTCCTATTCCTTTTGAAGTTTCTCCTCCAACTCATGCACTCCTTCTTGTTGACACCTAATCCTTGTGATTGGGTGAATTTATGTAAATAAATAAATTAGAAATATGAGCAGTCACCGGGAGATGAACTGAACAGACTCTCCCTCATGTATATAATGAAGACCTACCTTGTGGAATAAAATATGAATCAGTTTTTTCTTTGTGGAATTATTGGCTAGCCTGACATGGTATCAGAGCCAACTCCTTTTTTTGGCTTTTATGCCCTTTGTAACTCCCTATTCTGCTCCTCTGGTCCTCTGCTCTCCATTCAAAAATGTTGCCTGTTCATAAATGTGGTAGTCTGCTCCACACTATCACTTGAACGCTGCTGCCTGACACTTCCTGCACCCTCTTCTCTGACCATTTTTCATATTCACTGTAAGTTACACTACTCACCTTCTGAAATACATTCTAGACGTTGTCAGAGGAGTTAGAGGATTTGGCAATCGTAGGCGTTGGAGGCAGGTAGAAGCGAGTGAGCATTGATTCTAGTGGTTTCATGGAAATGAGGTGAGGTTAAGATTTCCCTCTGCTGTATCTATGAATCTTATTGTTATGCTCTGTAGTGTTCTCCAATCGGTAGGCTTTTCCTTAAAGAGAAAGACACGGTTGTAGTAGTTGTTTGTGAGATTGAGAAGTTACAAGAGAAAAAATATGATGATGAATTAAACTACTGGATGATGAATGGCTTTGATCTGATGGGGTGCTACCTCATGGGCTTCCACGAAGCTACTCTGACAGTTCTTATTGTTTAAACGCTGCCAATATATCCGTTTACGTGCCCATGCTACCCAAACATTTACACTACCCCGTATATCTGTTTACGTTGTGGTCTTCGCTATGGCTTTTGCTGCCCATACATACATTTACCATATTTTACATTTACGCTATGGTATAATACATTCGCCACTGGTCCGACTTGTTGGTTCCGTTGTTGATGCCTCACACATGTCTCTCAGTACGCTGCCACACCACATGTCGTCTCTCCCCAATGCGCGACAGAACCACACTCCAGTTTTTTATTCATATTCACTCCTGCCATAAACGCTTTTGTCTCTCGCTTTTGTGGCATGGATTTATTACATGTGTTTTTAATATTCAAATATTGACATAAAAGATATGCTTGCTGGCGATTTTTATGGAAGTTGAACGCAGAAGCTCAATGCTAAATTTGGAAGTTTGGTAAAAAATTTATTGTCATCTACAGGTAAATCATGGATTGAACCCACGACCAGCTGAATACATGGTATACTAAGGACATTGTTGGTATTACTCTATAAAACTATGTGTATTTACCAATCTTGGTGACTGTGCTTGGTGCTTGGTGCCTTTTTTTAATGTTGGATTCATGATTTCTACATTGACTTCTTCTTATGAACTGTGGGGTTCTCCTTATGATGTGCTGGTGGACTATTGGATTACAAATATCATGGTCTAGTTAACACTATCTCTCTGCGTTGAATGCACGCGCTATGTATGATGTGCATATATATGACATGATATGGTATAATATGTGGAATATATATTTCTGATATATAAATATTGAGAGCTTGCAGTTGATTCCATTTTGTAAAGACATAACAAATTACTATTAGTGTTTTGCTACTAATATTATAATTATTTTTTGGGCTCAGTTCAAATTTTATGATGGAGAAGTTTGTTGAAAAAGAGAAGGGATTGGAAAAGAAGACAATTCTTCTTGCACATAGAAAGAATAATATGCTCAAGATTCTTCCAGAGGAAGAGGTGGAAGATATTTCAGAGGCAGGGGAGGTAGACATTCTCATGGAGAAAAGGAATATTTGCACTACATTCACTGCAAAAGAAATGGATCACATGATGCCTCTACATGCAAGCTACCATGGGACAAAATTGAGCAGAAAAGAAACCAACAGAAAGGTAAAACTGATGATATAGACAAAGGTAAAGCACCTGAATCCACTCACTATGTTGTGGCACAATGTAACATTGGAGTAAATGAAGATTTGTTTAATGCTTCACTTGCTTCTTGGAAAAATGATTGGTTGCTTGATTCACGAGCAACCTGCCACATGACTCATAGAAAAGATTTTTTTTCAAGATTTCACTGATAATGTTGATGGAGAAGTATACTTTGCAGATCAAACAAAAATCAAGCCATCAGAGCTTGGAACAATTAGGCTTAAACTGCCTGGTCTTCCAGAATTTCTTCTGCATCATGTTCTATATCTCCCACAACTCAAAAGAATCTTGTTGTCCTTGGTCCACATCTACCAGCAAGGTCACTCCATTCATATGTTTGATGGCAAGCTTGAGGTAAGAAAAGCATATGACTCACTTGTCATGAGGGGAATAGAAGAAGAAAGGCTTCTCAAATTGTAGGGAACCTTTGCTCATGCACAACATTTCTCATACAATTCTCATCATGAAGAAGGTACACTTCCATCAAGTTTATTATGGCATGCTAGATTTGGACACTTGAACTATGACAGTCTCCACTTATTGGAGAAAAATGGTGTTTCTAGTTTGCCTACAATTCTTAGGAAACTTAAGCAATGTGATGCTTGCATTCTAGGAAAGCATAGAAAAAAGTCTTTTCATGATTCACATTCAAGAGCACATAGAAAACTTGAACTCATTCATTCAGATTTATGTGGTACAATGTCTGTTCCTTCTGCAAATGGAAATAAATATATCATGACATTTATTGATGACTACACCAGAATGTGTTGGGTTTATTTATTGAAGAACAAATATGATGCTTTTCAAACATTCAAGAATTTTCATAAATGGATTGAAAATGATGCACAATCTCATATTGGGTCTATTCGCACTGATAATGGAAAAGAATACACATCAAATGAATTTGAAAACTATATTCGCCAACATGGGATCAAACATCAAACAACTGTGCCTTATAATCCCCAATAGAATGGTGTAGCTAAAAGAATGAATAGGACAATCTTAAATATGGTACGATTCATGCTCTTCTTCAAAAATGTAAAGATAATGTTTTGGGATGATGCTATTCTATGTGCTGCATATATAAAGAATAGATGTCCATCTAATGCTATCAGAAACAAGACTCCATATGAAATGTGGTATGGACATGTTCCTTCGGCAAAGCATCTCAAGGTCTTTGGTTCCACCTATTATGCCTTGATACCAAAGGTACATAGAAACAAACTTGGTGCTAGAAGTTGTAAATGTATCTTTTTGGGGTATTCAAACACCTCTAAATTATACTGCCTCTATGATGAAGTAAACAAGAAGTTTGTTGTATCTAGAGATGTAATTTTCCATGAATCATCCAAAACTGATAATCAGATTCCACATCTTGAAGGGGGGATTCCTATACTCGATCAACATGTGGAATCTTCTTCTGAAGAACACTCTCGCCCGCATGAAACTCCAACAACGGATAATGCTTTAAGTGATGTCATTAATAGAATTGGGAGACTCAATCTTGATTCAGTCCCAACTCAATCAACGGATCAGCCTAGACCATCTCAGAAAGGTCCACAAAAGTGGCTGAAAAAAACACTTGAAAGTGTTCATCATGATGAAGTTGGAAAGACATGAACTAGAAACTCAAACGGGCGAAATGGAGGTGATGTGGATGACTCTAATTCACCTGTTGATATGGATGTTTCTTATGATTGTGAATTGAAATTGTCTACAAATTTTGAACCAACTTTCTTCAAAGAAGCTTCTTCTCATGATGAATGGAAAGAAGCAATGCAAAAGGAGTATCATTCCCTCATAAAGAACAACACTTGGAAGCTAGTTGATCCTCCATTAGGAACCAAACCAATTCGCTGCAAGTGGGTCTACAAGAACAAGTATAAAGCTGATGGCTCACTTGACAAGCACAAAGCTAGGCTTGTGGAAAAAGGTTTTGCACAAGAGGATGGGGTTTATTATGAGGAGACTTTTGCCCCCATAGCAAAATGGGCTACCATCCGGACTCTCTTTGCACTAGTAGCTCAGAACGGTTGGAAACTCCATCAAATGGATGTAAAAACTGCTTTCTTGAATGGAGATATAAAAGAGAATGTTTTTATGTCCCAGCCTGAAGGATTTTCTATGAAAGGACATGAACATAAAGTATGAAAACTTGTGAAGTCCCTGTATGGCCTCAAACAAGCACCGCGAGCCTGGTATGAAAAACTAACTGAGCATCTTCTGAAACTCAATTTCAAACATTTTGATCTTGATGATGCAACTTTATTTGTCAAGAAAGTTGGAAAAACAGTTGTATATCTTGTGGTATATGTAGATGATCTTTTAATGACAAGGAACAATGAAAGCTACATTGCATCCATAAAGAAGGAATTGGGGAAAGTTTTGAAATGACTGATTTGGGATATGTTCATTACTATCTTGGCATTGAAGTAACCCAACATCCAAAGTCCATATTTCTTTCTCAAAAGAAATACATTGGAGATATGTTGAACAAGTTTGGCATGACAGAGTGCAATCCTCTTACTAGTCCAATGGAACAAAACTTAAAGCTCACATATATTGAAGGAAAAGAATTTGAGGATGCAACAAAGTATAGACAACTTGTAGGAAGTCTCAACTACCTAACTACTACCAGACCAGACATTTTGTTTGTTGTTGGAATCCTCTCTAGGTTTAGGAAAAAGGTTTGTGAGGGACATTGGTCTACTGCAAAAAGAGTTCTAAAGTACTTGAAGGGAACTCAAGACTTTGGAATCAAGTATACACAGGTGGATGACTTCAACTTGATTGGATACTCTAATTTAGACTACGATGGAGACAAAGAAACTGGGGTATCAACTTCAGGATATGCTATGAGTCTTGGGTTAGGAGTTGTCTCCTGGAGATCACACAAATAATCAGTTCTAGCAGATTCCACAACATAAGCAAAATATGTGGTAGCAGCTGAAGCAACAAAAGAAATTGTGTGTCTTAGGAAAATTCTTGAAGATTTGCAAGTAAAACAAGTATAATCAACTCCACTCATGATTGACAATACCTCTACAATAAAGTTGGCCAAAAACCCAAAATTCCATGATCGAACGAAGCACATCAATACTAAATATCATCTGATTC
The DNA here is from genome assembly GCA_000404065.3 of Pinus taeda. Lineage (NCBI taxonomy): Eukaryota > Viridiplantae > Streptophyta > Pinopsida > Pinales > Pinaceae > Pinus > Pinus taeda. Next base: position 52,995 of record APFE031286533.1, read on the forward strand.
GACATCATGTTGAGGCCAAAACAATCCATCTCCATCATTGTTCCACAAATGAGAAAATTGCAGACATCTTCACCAAAGTGCTTGGAAGAGAAAAGCTTGAACCATTCAGAATGATGCTTGGACTCACCAACATCCCTTGAGATTAAGGGGGGGAATGTTGACACCTAATCCTTGTGATTGGGTGAATTTATGTAAATAAATAAATTAGAAATATGAACAGTCATTGGGAGATGAACTGAACAGTCTCTCCCTCATGTATATAATGAAGACCTACCTTGTGGAATAAAATATGAACCGGTTTTTTCTTTTTGGAGTTATTGCCTGGCCTGACAATTCTCTATTTCCTCCATTCTTCGTTTTTCTCTCTACCTTTGCTCATTTTTCTTATCACGTTGTTTCATCTTTGCCTCTATGGCCAAAGCTGCTTTCTCCACAAGTGAATCTTCTCTGAACTTGTAGCTTTGCTCTTCCTCCATGCGATCAACAATATTCCTCTTGCCCTTCTCACGCACTGGTATGTTCACCTCTATTGTTCTTGCTACTTCTAGTGCTCTCCGAGATGTTGCTTCACTAACCATTTCACAATGAAGCCGAATTGCTCATTAGGTCTGGGGAAATTATAGCAATATCTTCGTGGGACCTCCTCCACCCAATGAAATGCCCCGTGGATCCAGTTGAATTGTACTCTGGTGAATTGATCTTTTACAAGACAATGTGGGCCATACAGATTATAACTTTGAAGTTTGAATGGATACTTCTTCATCTTCTTTGCTTCGACATCAGCATGCTTCAAACTTTAGATCTCATATAACCCAATGAATAGTGGAAGAGTGGGCCAAGGTTCCTTCTTCTTCTGGTGCACCCTAGCTATCAATCCTGCCGAGATGTGATTTGCTACTTCTTGCATGATGAGCACGTCCAAGGAAAACTTTGGTAGAACATGTGGAGGCTTCTCCACACTAAACATTCGTATGATGGTGCTGGACGGTGAGGCATACCAATCAACTATGTCTATCAGTGCCTCCATCACTTCCATCGACATGTAGGGTGGATCTTGTTCGAATATCATCTTGTAAACTGGGGTAAAAAAAGATCAAAAAAATGTGTGATAACTCCTCTAAAGCTGCATTCAGACAAAATCTTACAATAAGTGTTCATAGTAGTCTTTGCTGGTGACCATGCCCACTTCAAGCCCGAGAACTCCTGTCGGGCATGGTCTACATCCAAGATATAGGCAGACATGTAGATTTCTACTTGCATACCTTTGGGCAGCTATAGAGCCCTTGTTACCTATTCCTTCAGCTGATGAGCCAACATATCAGACCAATTGCATAGTTTTCCCTCTTTGGCCATTTGGTCCAGCATGATCACCCAACTCTATGGGAAGGTTTTCGTGCTTTCTTGGCCATACAATTGACATGAAAAGATGACCAAGTATTCATACGCCTTCCGCAGTATACGCATCATGTAGATCTAGTTGGGTGTAATCTTGAATCTAGCCAGCTCCTTTACCCAGTTCTTCATAATTTCTCTAGAGTTGGCTTTGTTGCTAGGTAAGCTAAAGGGATTTGCCATGATAGTTACAGACTTCGACATCTGATACATCTCATCATAATCCAGTGTGCTGAAGGTTTTAACATTTGTCCCACTGACACTACTCAAGGTCATCGTCTCGAGGTCAATGTTCGAGATGATCCAGTGTATCATGTCCATGCATGAGAACACGGGGTATCTACTTGCAATCCAGTACAATCCAGACATATGGATGTTCCCATATACCTGGTAGTCTTAGAGGTCTTCCCCAAATGTGTCTGCAAATGCATCATTGACCTCTTACCATTTCAACTTGACGTCCTTGTCTAGAATTAGCTTGATATCTTCATATATTGGTAGACTTGTGGACACTCGCTCAACCACTTCTCTAGTTGCACTTCCATCAATGTCCTTTGATCCTGTTGTCTTGGAGGCCATTGATCATGAATTGTTAAGAGGTGGACGAACACCTGCTAGATCTAGAGACAAAGCAACATGCATTGCAAGAAATCTGTCAGCGAAAACCAAAGAAAATTGGAGGAACTACATAAAACATACTTAGGGAAATACTGGTAGGGAATGCACCATTTCTTTTGGGAGGTTGGGTGATTGGTTGCTAGAACTATCCAAAACAGCTAGTCTAGGCTATGTGGGAGGCATGAATAGCTACTAGAATTGTGCAAAGAAGACCTAGAGCACAACAATTGGGCAGAAATGCACATTTCGGGAGGGGAAGACAGAGCCTTCCCTCTCAGGATTGCACAATGTTGTGTTGGTGAGGAAACGTCTGGGCCAAGGCTACCCAAACCTGCTGACGGGCAACTAAAAGAAAATGTGAAAGTCAATGCATAGCGATACTCAGTGTAAGTAGAGGCAAATGATCGTGCATGACAATAGTGAATGAAAGATTTAGAAAATGGAAAAACATGCATGTGGGTGAATTGAGTCGCCGAATCGGCGACCGTTCATGTAAAATAGTTTCATGCATGTGGCATCAGTGAGATAGTAATGAAAACTGAAATGGTGCTAGTACAAGCTAGTATGCATGTAAAATATAGCAAGCATTCGAACAACACTCACAAAAGCAAAAACAAAAAAAGTGAGAGAAATGACGCAAAAGACAAGTTGAGGCCCCTTACCCGTGTATAGCTAAGTTGGATGTGTCGAAGAGTCTTGGATGTGATGTGGGATGTGAGAGCTCCAATATCGATGTGAAGAAATGAGCTCTGAAGCATTGAATAAATAAGTTTGAAGTTCATGATGTGCATGCCACAAATCTAGGAAAAAGTGACACTTGGAGGAAATTTTCCATGTTGCTTTTTCTATTTCGGGAAAAAGTAGTCCATGCATGCAAGTCAATTTTCCTTGGTCCCAGGTAGAACTAGTCAAACCAAATTCACATGCAAGAGCCTGCTCAACTCCTGGGAGAAAATGGCATTTCTAAACGAGAGTTGGGCTCACTTCTCAGGAGATTTTCCCAAATTTTGGGGAGAGCTACTAATTGATGCCCAAGATTACACAATTTCAGGAGGGGAGGCTAGTTTCCCTCCAAAATTGTGCAATTTCTTGAGGTAGTTGCGCCACCTACATCTGGACCAAGTTTGAAGAAACAACTTGTGAGGGGAAAGATTTGATAGACAGGTTGTATTTCTTCAAGAAAATCAATGAAGCTTGTGTACTTGACGAAGCAAGACATGCTACTGTGAAAGGTTCGTAGGGAGGCTCCAAAAGAAAGCTAAGGCCAAATTTTGGAGGGCGGTTGTATCCTCTACAACAAAACTCAATGAGGGTCTTACACATAGTAAAGAGAGTCTCCTTGCCATGTAAACTTGAGACTATGTGGTATCCCAAACCCTCCATGGTGATCCTCCTAGCTTCTGCGACGTCCTTCTTCCATTGGGATAATTGTTGTGCATTTGATATTACCAGATTTCAAATTTTAGTTTTGTTTTACTCCAATAGTCCACTATCATTATAACAGCCCTAGTGAAAATTCCATGTAATAAAATTTAATTGAAGGAAAAATAATAACCACAGTTGATGGGACACTTATTCCAAGCTGAACGTTTGGCAAAATCCTAGTTATGGGATTCACTTGTGATTGATTGGCTAAGAAAATCAACAAAGGCAATAAATAAGGCTTTGGAATGGAAAACTGGAATTTTTGGCACCTTTATTTATGAAAATAATGGAAATTAAGAGAAAAGGGAGCTGAAAGGTGACAGGTTGCAGGTTCCATGTGAGGAGTAAATTGGAGGAAAATAATGGAAAATGAAGAAAATAGAGGCCCATTCATAAAAAGGCTTTTAAGGATCAGTTGGTAACCTTTTCTCAATTCAGCCTTGGAGCTCTCTCATTATTTTCTCTCTCTCTCTCTCTCTCTCTCTCTCTCTCTCTCTCATACTCTTGGATAATTAGAGTTTTCTTGGAGCATGCTTGGAGGGTGTGGCATACGTATATTTTTTGGAGAAAGAAGGCAAACGAAGAGCGGGAAAGTGCAAGAGGACATCAATATTAGCATCTATAGTAGGATTTTCTTGTAGGTATCAAGTTGCACGCATGTTTCCCTCACTAGTTTTGGCATGCATGGCATATGCATGTGGATTATGGTCATGATTTGTCATTGGCATGGAGGATTTCCTTGATTGACAGTCAATTTCCTAGGCTTTCCATTTTGTGGATAGCCATGGATATTGTGGGTTTATTTCCTTGATTTTTTTTGGTTGGTTCTCATGTTTCCTTAGCTTGGGTTGAGTTATTAGTTCCTGGAAGCCCTGGTTGGAAAAATGCTCTCGAAGTCCTGTAACATCTTTGGTTGAGTTACTATTCCTAGAAGCCTTGGTTGGAAAAATTCTTTGGAAGCCCTTAGTGGGTTGAGTTACCAGTCTTGGAAGCGTTGGTTGGAAAAATGCTCTAGAAGCCCGGTGGCAACTGTGGGTTGACTTACTAGTCCTAGAAGCCTTGCTTGGAACAAATGCCTTCGAAGCCCTAGAAGGATTGGATAAAGACCAATCTAATGATGGTTTTGTGATGTCCGACCGTGAGATAGAACCATTGTTGATGGGTTGAGGTGGATGGCCTCTGGAAGCCCTGGATGGTTTTGAATTGATATGTTCTATGAGTTCCCACATTCATGCTTGGAATATGGAATGAGGGTGAGTGGTTGAAGAGAGATTTCTCTCAACCATTTTATGGTCGAGTGGAATGTGGAAGTCCCATCCCAGGTTTGGATTTTGTATCATAAATATGAGTTTTTTTTCTCCTTCTAATTCTATGAGTATTATACTAGTTTATATGTGGATCATATGGTTTTGATTTCATTGGTATTTATGTTTCTATTATGTTGGTTAGATATATGTTTTATGAAAGTAGAGTTGGTCAATAGATTATCCCTTTTTTATCTATTTTTATTCACTTCACCTTACCCATTCCATAGCTTTTTGCGAGGTTAATATATGTCTCAACAATGAAGGTATGATAAATTATCATGTATTTTTTAATATTGATTAATGAAATGTAGTCCTAAGGGGAACAATGTCTATGCAACTTACTAACGAAAATTTTCTTGCGGAATCGAGATAATGATGACCAACAAGCTACAAATCAGCACACGATTATTGATGAGATGGAAGTGCTATTTTGGAAGAGGGATTACAACAATGTTTGACCAATGAGAAAATGTTGCATTAATATTATTTCTATCTTTTGCATTTTGTTTCTGCTTTAACGATTGTCAGATATTTGCTGGTAGATAGAGTTGCCAAATCTTTGAGTTTGTTAGTATTATTTATGTAACAATGCAATGTATAGGTAATGGTTAAGGATGTAGAACTGTGGACACTAGATACGAGAAGTGTAACAACATAATTTTTCAAAAATAACAAAATAATAATACTACTTTTTCAACTCGTATTTTTAACTTATGTCCCTAAGGTTTTACTCAAATTTCAAGTAGAAGTACTCATTGGATGCAAAATTTAATTCTTCATCCAAGGAATACCCATGTTGGATACTTTTGATGGATAGTGCTACAAGAAAAATGAGAAATACATGAAAAAATGCGATTTCAATCATGTTTTTCATGTATTTCTCATTTTTCATGTAGATGGGCCCATCAAAAGTATGCAACATGGGTACTCCTTCGATGGAGAATCAAATCCTACATCCAACGAGTGTTTCCGCTTGAAATTTCAGTAAACCCATAGGGAGATAAGTTGAAAATATGAGTTGAAAAAATAGTTTTTATTTTTTCCCTCTAAAATTTGACGATGTAATCTAATATTATTTTATTATTTCCACTATTTTTTTATAATTTCCTTAGGGGGCCCATTTTAGACCTCAAAACTCCCTTAATGATTATTTCTGTAACAATGCAATGTATAAGTAATGGTTAAGGATGTAGAAATGCAGACAGTAGATCCAAGAAGTGTAATAACAAACTTTACTATATTTCCTTTTGATTAATGCAATTCTAATTTGCTAAGCACCAAATAATCTTTGATCTTTTGCCACAACCCTAATTAGAGAGTTGGGCCCACTATCCTCATCAAGTGTTGTTCAATTAGTTGTGTGTGTAGATTTATGTTAGTTGTGTTTGCTCTGCTTTATTGTTGTAATGATTTATTGATTGTATTACTGTGAATTTAGATTGATGTTACTCTAATTTGTTGTTACTATTATTTTCTTCTTGTTATTCAATTATTATGCTTGATTAACTGCTCAATACTAGGTAGGGAACCTACAACCGGCATAGACTTTGCACAGTAGCCTTGAAACAATGAACGAGCCATGGGTTTACAATTAATGTGGGGAAGGGTGAATTCAATAATTCATATCTGAACACCAACATTTTGGCATTGTTGTTGGGGAGGCTATCTAAGGCATAAACGTATGACCAGTATTGACCATAGGAAATCTCTCTCACCCTGATTAAGTAATTCTTACCTCTTTCAAGGCCCGAGCTCAGATTTTATGATTTTCTTTTGCTTTCTCTTAGGAACACTCTCTCGTCCTGATTAGGTAGTTTTTACCTCTTTCAAGACCTAAGACTTAAGTTTTTTGATTGGGTTATTTTCCTTTCTTTGTTTTCTTAATTTTAGGAACACTCTCTTGCCCTAGTTAGGCAAAGTCTCCACTAAACCTCTTCGAGAGCCTGGGCTTAAATTGTTGGATTGTTTATTTTTCTTGTTAATTATAGGGGCCATCCTCTCATCCTGGATAGGAGAGTTCTTTTTACCCTATTCTGGGACATGCTCTTTAGATTTATTTGGATGTTTTTCCTTTGCTTTCAGATTGCTTGAACAGAGACATGACTAAAACGGGCAAAGGAAAACCCCCAAACAGAGGAAGGAAATATCTAGGCATAATTACCTATATCCAAGAAATCATTTAAAGAGTTGAGATAGGAGCATCATCACGAGTTTTTGTTAGGGTTAGATCTCATACAAGATCTGGAGGACAATCAATTTCATAACTAGGAACTTCCCCAATAAAAAAAGTAGAACTCAAGGCAGAAGAAATAGGAATCAAAGGATCCGAGGTATTAATCATTTCAAGTTCAGAAGAAGAAGAGTAAGACTTGAGGGAATTAAATCCACCATTTGATAGAGGAAGTGTTGTTAGACAAACTCAACCTCGTGTTATAGAGCAACCAGAACCTGTTGAGATTCCATGTGAATATGGGAAGATATTCATGGCCCATACAACTTCCACAATCGAATTCCCAATTGGAGATATTAGAGGTGATGCACCTATAAAACCTATTCTTTTAACATCATTACCTAATTTCCATGGTCTCTCCTCTGATGATTCATACACATTCCTCTTTGAATTTGGAATTGTATTTCAAGTATATGATTATATTTATGATGCTCATAAAATGAAGATATTCACTACCACTCTAAAAGGAATGACTCTGAGATGGTTTATGGGTTTAGGAGAAAAATCTATTACAACATGGGATGACATGAAGAAAATTTTCCTTGAAAAATATCATGACTACTACAAATGTCGAGATATTAAAGAGGAAATCTTTAGGATTGTGTAGAAAGAGGATGAGAACATGGAGGACTTTGTGGAATTCTTTAAATACAAACTATAAACATCGGGCCATAGTGATTTGGATAAGGATATCTTAATGATAATGTTTCTTCAAGCACTAAGGGAGGAATCTTTGGAACTCCTGAACATTGTAGGAAAGGGAGATATCTAAAAGGAATAATTCAACACCATCTGTGAGTTGTGTATCAAATATTCACATGGAGATGTGAGGCATAAACAAGGAGTACGAGCTCTCAAGGCATCCAAAAGTGGGGTTACAAATGTAGAAATTAGAAACTTGTTGGTTAATTGAGGACTGATATTCTAAGCACGTTATCCTCATAGCTAGATGCTCTACAGGAAAAACAGAAACATCTACAAGCTGGGAAGGAAATGGCCATTTTTTGCCCTCAATGTAGGAGGAAGCACTCATCGAAGGACTGCCCACTTAGTACTATTGAAACATGTGCAATATGTGAGCAGAGTCATTCTACTAGCACATGTCCATCTCTCCCTAGGATGAAGACAATTTTTTAGGAAGAAAATGAAGAAGTAGATCAGCTTTACTTCCTAGAATCAAAGAATCCATGGAAACCATGGCCATAGAAAATGAATCAAGGTATGTCTCAAGATCCTTCTCAGTATTCTAATAATTTGAATTTTGGGTCTCAGCCTATACCATATCCACCATCGTGGATGTAATACTATCAATATCCAGTGCCCTAGTAATCATGGTCCCCCCAACTTGGTCCAACCCCTTCACGGTCCCAAAGCTTGTGTTCGACCTCGTCTTCCTATAGGTCAATTTTTCTAGCCTATTGTGCCACAATAGTTACAACTTCCCTCTAATGCCTCAACCAAAAATCCTCCTAATCATCCACAAATACCTGTTCAATCCAACCTGAGTTTGAACAATAGGGGATCCTAACTAATTGACACACTCAACCTTCCTACATATAGTATTTCTCCTACGGAATGTAGAATTAAATTTTTTGTCTCACTCGGTGGTAAATGCCAAGACTTCATCAATAATTGTTGAACATACTGATGGTGTAGCCTCAAAACCAGAACCTAGGAACTCCTCTAGAAGGATTGGGGGTGATTCGATATAGAGTACTATGGAACAATAGCCCCCTACTCAAAAAATTGTCACTTGAGGATGCCAAAGTGACCCATTGTACCCTGATAGGCTATCCTTGAGCAAACAAATTCCCCAACCTGAATTTGATCTTTTAGGGAAATTACAAAACTTATTTGTCAAAATCCTACTAATACAGGGTATGAAGGATGTGTCGATATATGCTAAAGTGATTAAGGAATTTTTCTCCAAAAATCCTGGAAGAAAATCAAAAGACCCACCCATTATTCATCTCATGGGAAAATTATCAAACATAATGTTGGGAAAAAATATACCTATCAAATATGATGATCCAGGAAACTTGATTCTCACAGTAAAAATTAATGGGATTGACATTCCAAATGTGTTGGTAGACCTAGGAGCTATAATTAATGTTATAACCTCTGCAACTGTACTTATTATTATAGCACCATTTACCACTCTTGGTATATATGATGCTTTGTTTATGGCCTAGGGAAACCCCTCCTTCTAGAATTGGTCCAAATATATAGAAAACATTGTTTTATTCCTTGTACGCTACTTTGCCCTGAGCTAAAATCATGTACACATGGATTTTACCTGTTGATTACCTCTTATTGCCTGTGGCCCAACTATTTTCCAATTATTTCCCAACAAAAAAAATAATTGGGAGAGGTATAAATAGACCTCTATAGGCCTTGAGAGGAGAAGAGATAAATTTATTATACTGAGATTATCCCTAACTGACCCTGATTAATTCCTATGCCTCATGCACTTCCCCAAGCTTCAGGAAACCCTTGTTTCCTTGATTATAGATATCCTTCATTTTGCTTGAGATATCATGGTATTGGTAATGGAAGAATATTGTTGAAGGCTAGGATAGGATGAATCCATAGGACGGTCCCGCTTGGAGCTAGAGAAAGACTTAGATGAATTCTCTCCATGTTATTTATAGCTTACTATTGTAAAAGAAATGTTTTCTTGTTTCGGAAATTAACTATGTCTATGCATCAAATTATATTTTAATTCATATATGAATGTCATTTTTATATATCATCAATCATTTGTTTATATGATATAAAGTCAATTTCGTGAATATATTTTACTTCTATACTGTTATGTATGTTCAAATTGAATGATTTTCAGGTTTGAAGAACATCAGGAGTTAAAGAGGGTTTGAACCCTATGGAACCTACTCAAAAAAAGGAAATTAGGGTATAGTCACTCTTTCGTAGTTTCATAATATAGGCATCTTTCCTGAGTTGTTTGAGTATTTCTTGTTGTAGTTTTCTTCTACTCTATTGGGGTTCTAACCCAAAGACTTAGGGTGCTTTCACCCGAAACAAAATTGGCGACTCCGTTGGGGATAACAATCTTGTTATTCTTGATTTGGGTTGTTCATTCTCAATCAAGGCTCAGTCTTTGGTTTGCTTGCAATTATAGTCTTATTTGGTCTACTAAAGTCCGAGGCCTCAAGTCTGATATTTTGGATTAGACTTTGTTTTATTTTTTCTTGCAAAGCTTTGTATACACTCTTTACTTTGTTTACAGTCGTGTATACATGCTTGTTTCCGTAAAGTGAACTCATGTATATGCAATTTTCCTATGTTAGGACCACATCTGCACGCCTCTGTGTTTGCACACAGCCACGTATGCAATTTTTTGCATTGCTTTTTCAAATCTTTCAGCCCATATAGATTTCTTGCTTGGTCTTTACAATCTCTATGTGGTTAATTGTTGTTTGAAGAATTTAATTATTTTGCAAGCTTATTGTTTCAAAGTCTCTTTCTCATTGAAAAGATTTCGCCTAGGTTTGCTTCTTTAGCGAGTTTTTAATTTGTGTTTTGGCACTCAAGACTTCATCATGAAGTTCTTCATTGTTCTGTTCCTCCAGAACACGAGATTATTTTCAGTTTCAGTGTCAAGCCCGGATTTCAAATATACTTGCTTTGCTCTCCTTCGTTTTGTGGCCTCGTAGATTTTCTTGATTTTTAAAAGTCTTTTTGACGAATTTGGAAGTATTTATTTCCTGGCTTCTTGGTGAGTTTGTCAAAATCTTTGCTACTATTTGGGTTGTTTTGTACAAGTTGAAGTCTTTTTGCTCAAGTTTTCATTCATTCTCGAGTTTGTAACTTGCAAAGACTCCTTGTGCTCTTTTTTCAATCTTTTGAGTTTTAGTTGCATTTTGGTGATTTCAAAATGTTGTTTTGGTTGCTTCTTTAAAAAAGAAAAGATCTCAAAAAACTTTGTTTTTGTTTTTATTTTGCCAAGTTTGGTTTATAGTTTCTTTTTGTTGTTGAAAGTGAATTGCAATCTTTTACAATTTGTCCTTCTTGTTTGGAGACAATTTTGTGGTCAAAATTTGTATCCTCTTCAGTACTTAAGTTGGCTCATTGTTAGTTATAAACAATTTCTTTTGCTTTTTGAGTGTTATTTAGGATCTTGCATCTCCATTATATCTTGCATTAGGGTAGTGTGCATTGTTAAAGCATCCATAATCTTTTAGTTTTTTGGGTGTGTTTCAAGAAAAGAAGAGAAAAAGTACTTTTCTTTGTAGAAGTTTCATAGAAGCCGTATAGAGATCTCTTTTTATCGAAGAAAAAATGATTGCATTCATGTTATTTTTTCATTGATTTTTGTTGTGTCATACAAACATCATTGGTTTCACTCCCATCTTTACCCTTGACTTAAAAGAAAAACCATTAAAATCAAGCAATTAATTAAAATAAACTAGAACTTTTATGTTGTCATCAGAATACGCCAACAATTTTAGGTCTATTAGGGCCTTGGATTAGGCGAGAGGAGAGTTAAGTCTCCAAGGTTGCTCAAAATTACAAAACATAGAAGTTTGATTAATGAGCGAAATCCAATAGCGTTAGGGAGACTGGGAAAGCTCCATAACTAGGAGTAAATCATGAGGGAGAGTGAAGATAAGGATGAGAGATACCCCCTCTCTTACTTGTCGGATCCCACCTCACAACTATTCCGCCTGGCTTATGATAAGAGTTGTTGATCATAGTTGCCTATCCTAGGGATTGCATAGGTGGCTATGGAGGGGAATCCTGTGGCACCTAAGGCTGACATTGCATCATGTTCAACAATACTTTTGGAGGGTACCCTTGTGGAGCTTGGGTGCTTTCCCCAGCAACGGCTATTGTCTGGAAGTCAGCTTAACTACTTGTGATACCTTCGCTGGTAGGCTTGGGTCGTTATTATCCTAAACTATCTTCGGAATGTTGGGTTGTGTTATATTCTTTCCACATAGTTAACAGGGGATTTGAGGGGTACCCGTAACCCCACTTTATGGGGTCCAGGGCAGCACCCCGGAAAATTTTGGTTTTGGACCCTATGTTA
>APFE031286533.1:71127-131386 GCA_000404065.3 Pinus taeda
TGGTTTTGTGCATGATTTTCGCACATGTTTTTTTGGACGCGATGGTTTTTGGTCCATGGTATTGGATGTGATGGTTTTCGATCCATGGTATTGGATGCTTTGGCATGTATAAATATGTATTGTAACATTGAAAGGAATATAATGAAAAACAAAGCTGCTAGTCCCGGTTTGGGATCCAGGGGTAAATGTCTGTGCATATGTGTTTTTATGTGTTATGCTCTCGCATTGTTTATTCTTCTGTGATTTAGAATTCGTATGCAGGTAACTTCTATATAGGGTTAAAACCTACACGAAAGGTCCCTTACTTCGCTTTCTTGTATTTTGGTGTCCAGTCCTCATCACCCGGGGTGTAAATACTTGGAAGTTGCTTGATTGGTTGTATCTTTAGGGATTTTATAGCCGAGTTCTCTTTGCTCTTTGTATATAGTTGGCTTTAGGTATTTTTTTCTTGTCAGTTTTGGACTTTAGATTGTGAGTGACCAACCTACCATTCTGCTGATCTTTAAAGGCTTTCGATCTTTATTTTGAAAGTTGTGGAGTTGTCTCCTCAAGAGCAAAGGTTTTGATTATGCATCTATATTCCTTGGGAAGTCATTTGTACATTACCGTAAGGGAAGGATCTGCGAATAAGTTAGATATGGCCCATATTCTTGTGAGAACCAACCAAGGTAACCTCCCAAAGGGGGATCCTTGTGCTTTTCCTTTACTTGGAAACATTGGTTACCCCTTGTTTGCCACTTTAAATATTCATAGATTGAGTGTTGGACTACTAGTTTGGCTGTGGTCCACTCTGAATATTCTAGATGTTATTGAAGCTTCCTAGATGAATAATTTATTTCAAGGACATCTAATGGGTTGTTCATCTACTTTCAGAGAGAAATCTAGTATTCCTCTTTCTCCTCCCTCTTGTAATAAGAGATCTAAAAAGAGGGAAAAGAGAAAGATAAAGAAGAAGAATAATTCTATCCAATCATATCCAACCACTGCTAGTCATGCCAGAGATGAGCCTTCAGCCACTGCAAGTCATGGTTGAGATGAGCTTTCAGCCATTGCATGTCATGCTAGGGGCATAAGTCTAGTCACTACGAGTCATACTAACAATGGGTCACCTACTTCTATGAGTCATATTTTTGTGGACTCACTTTCTTTTGTGAGTAGGATTGGGGGCACAAGTCCTGTCTCTCTGGGGAAAGAACCATTGACCTCTACAAGTCATGTTGGGGACTCTCTGCAAACCATTACTAGTCATGTTGGTGGAATGGTTGTTGATAAGAAACCTAGATGTGGAAGTTTTAAACCTAAATTCCCTTGTATGATATGCAAGGGAGACCATCTTACTCATTTGTGCCCTAGTATTCCATAGGCACAAAGGATATGGTCCGAGTCTGAAATTTTTTCTACTCCTAAGTATGATATGGTTTCTCAATAGTCTCATCAACCGTTGGTTGATAATGTGGTTGAGCCAGTGCAATCTCTGGCTGATTACACTCCTCTTTTGGGGGGGGTGAAGTGCCTAAAAATAGAGTCTATTTGATTTCTATTACAAAGTCTTCTGGTATAGGGGTTTCTTTCAATGTTCCCCCTCCAAGTTCTATGAGTGTCTCCTTTCATTGGGATAGTCTTGTCAAGCCTCGTCTTCTTTCCATTGCACCTTTCCAAATAAAGGTTAGAGTTAATTCCATAAATGTCTATCGATGTATGGTGGATGAAGGATCCTCTGCAAGTATTATATCCTTCTTGACTTGGAAAGATTTGTGTTCTCCAATTTTTTTGATAGATGAGAGTTAGATTTTAGCTTATGATAGAAGACCTGGTGAATCTATGGGTGTTCTTCCTCAATTTCCTATTACTTTAGGTGGGAAGACTATTTTTATCGATATGATGGTGGTTGATTGCCCTTTAGACTTTAATATGCTACTTGGCCATGATTATGTCTGTGCGATCAATGTTGTGGTGTCTTCACTCTTTCAAGTGATGTGTTTTCCTCATAAAGGGAATATTGTCACTATTGATCAACTTGCATCTCCTAATCACCACCCTAATTTTAATTTACTGCAAAATACCCCTTGGTTTGTTCCAAGTGTTCAAGTAGACTCTACCCCACCATGGGTGAATTATGTGGTGTTGAATCCTCAATGTCCAATTGCTTCTACGAAGGATCCTTTAAACTATTATTCTCCTTCTTGGGACTTGGTCCTGACAGTTGACCGAGAGATTCTTCCCAGGGAAAATTTTAAGAACCCCCCTAAATTTATATGTATAATAAATGGGCGAATCTCCATGGTATATAGGAAAAATGGAAGGCAATTTTATCAATAATATGATATGTATATATAATTTTTTTGCGAATCTCTCACCAGGCATGGCGAATATTTTACTCAATTATAAAATCTTAAGATTCTTCGTTCATTACCAGGTACCATTAAACCTGGAGCTTAAAAATTACTATTAGTAATTTATAAAAATTAATAAAATTAATAGTTGACTTTTATTTTATTTTTATTTTAACCAAGCTAAAATGTTTAACATACATTAAATTACAACATCCATTTTTACTCTTGATCGGATCAAATATTTTTTCACTCTATGCTAGTTTGCATATCACGATATTTGATACCTATCGGGGGTTAGTAGATCCAGAGTAAAGATGGATCTATTCTGGTTTAATTCCCCCATTTAAATAGAACTACATTCGAGGGGGGAATACCATGGTAAATACCTGTGCCATTTTTTATTTTAATAATACTAATATTAGGGTTAATAATATTTTTTTGCATGGTATTAAATAACAATCTAAGTCCTGTATTTTCCCATAGTTATTTTTCCCATAGGTTTCACCTAAATATAATGCATTTTTTGGTGTTCGTAAAATAAGGTGATTTATGGAGTATATATATAATATAAATAATATATATATATACATATATATTATATATATATTATATATATAAATATATATATATATACTATATTATATATAAATATATATTTGTTTACCATACCTCTCATTATATATTTTTATTAATTACCTACTCTTTTATAAATATGGTATTTGGCCCATAGGATTCACTTAAATAAAACCTATTCTTGAAAATGGGCAAATGGATTCACTTAAATAAAATCTATTCTTGAAAATGGGCAAATAGAAGGTTGTAACTCTTAATTTCAAGGGCTAAATTTACCTTTTTTACTCTCTCCCTTAAAATAAGGTGGGCTATTTGAGGTGATTTTTAAAAATGTACTATGATACAAAATATTCGCCCACTAAAAATTTAAAGCCCCTTAATTTCGCCAAAGGGCGAACATTCTCCCCTAAAATTTTCTATGATTCTTCCTATAGGAACATGGGACCCCTTAATTCCCTCTTTTGATCCTTGTAGTTCTCATAATTTCTTGGAATTTGATTTTGCTTCACAGGAGGAACTGTTTGAAGCCATGGGTTTTGACTACCAAAGGAGTCCTTGGCCTGAGCCCTACAAGGGGTTTGTCCAAAAGAACTATTATGCATAAGCCACAAGGCTGTGTGGTTCCCTGTACCATATTGTACATATAAGGTACACATTTTCAAGTTTTGTGTTCTATAACACAAGATTTTATATGAAGTTTATATGTGGGATGTATTAACTTCCTGTCTAGTGTTCCTATTTATGTCTACAGAACTTGGAAGATTTATCCTTTGGACATTTTTATGGTTGACCCATTTTGATAGGTATTGGTTCTCGAAATTGGTATATAGGTTAGGTTTTACACCTGCATTGTGCACTTATTAGTTTCCTTTCCCATTTTGGCCTTAGGATCGACCCCACCAATTTATGGTGCAGAACCTTCTAATTTCTTAGAAGTATCACGATTTGTGTGGTAGAGCCTACCTTATCATGGGTGCCCTAGATAGTACCTTGCTATCACTTGGCACCCATGCTGAATTTTTCTTCTTAGGCTCAGGAGTCCTCTTTAGTCCTGCCATGACTTTTGCATTGAGGCCTCATTCCTATACTTCTTCGCTATCTTCCTAGCCATATACCCTAGAGGCTCCTTTGTGTTGAGATGCACTACTGCATTGCATATTGAATACTTGCACCTTTTCACCTTGAGCCGACTTCACTTGGACTCGTGTTTAAGCCATTTTTTAAACCATGTCTTCTGTAAAATTAACCATGCAATCACTTAGCATCTGCAACTTTACACACCCTTTTTCCCATGGAAAGAACATTCCTTTGAGTGTCATTAACTAGTTTTTCCTCCTTGCATTGAGCATAGGAATGTTCCCCTCCCAGGAACTAGATCATTTGTTTCTCTGACACTCATTCTTTCCATTGTACTATAGCATTCTTTTATTCTCTTTCCAACTTAAAGAAAAAGACAAAAAAAAAAAATTATATATTCTAAAAAGAGCGAGAACGGGGCGACATTTCCATATTTTGTTGGAAGCTAGAGTTAGTCATGTCACCCTTGAACAAAGCAGTCAAAATAAAGTCTCTCCTCCATTAAGGTGGGATTTAGTTTGACATAGGAGTGCCTTAACCTTGTTATTGAGTCAGTACTCCTTCAATTGGTTACCTCTTCCAATCATATGGAGATTTTAGTTATGCCTCTTGCATGGCAAACTTATACAGAGTTATCATATGCTACGATATAGTCATCATTAAGTTGTGTTTTTGTTCAAGGGAAGTAACCTAAGTTAGCCTCTCTGTGGTGTCTCTTGACCTATTTTTCAGTCGGCCATCCCTGGTTGTTAGTGTCATGTTTGTCATCACATCAATTATATTGGTCCTTTGCTCGTGGCATTTTGAGAAGGTCTCCATTGACTTCTTACTAGCAGGTCTTGTCCTTATTGACTACGACAAATTTCTCTTAGGGCAGATCTAGAGCCACACCCTAGCCCTATTTTCATTATTGATAGGTCACCTTGTGCTCAGCATCGATCAGTATCATGGGTCTTTGACTGAGTGGTTTCCCTTGTGTTCGACATCAACTTTCATTATCACACATTGAGATTCCTGTAGTTCATTGGTTTCCATTTGACCCTATTGGTGGATTCCTCGCCTATGTGTCAGCTTTCATTATTGGTTGGTTCAGAGGGTTTCTATCGTGCACTAGCTACATCTTGTCTACGCTGGAAACGTGCTTCAATTGGGTCGCTACATATTTTTCATCTGATTCCTTCCACATTATTGGCCTACAGGTTACACTCACGCTAGATTGATGAAGGATGCCTTAATGCCTTCCTTCTAGTGGATCTTTTCCTATCGACTACAGCTCATTTCCTACGGGAAAATGATCTAGAGTCCATTTGGAAATACCTTGGGGTTTGCAATCATCAATGGTAGATTCCTTCACTATCGACAATGGGAAACCATCATTGTTTCCTAATTGATAGATTCTTTCAAGTGTCCAACGTCAGTTCATTCATTCACACTTGTTAGATTGTTCTGGGTACCTTGACTCTCATTATCATTATCGGTGAGTAGTCTCACATTTGTTAACGATATACATCAATGAATGGTAATCAAATGATTTCTCATGTGGTCGACCTTAGATAATTCATTCTCATTGTGTAGAAATGTACCGTGGCAGTCAGTGAAGACCTCGGGTTGTATTAACATGTTTTGGTTCACCTGTTAGTTTCTCCTATTGCTGCTAGTTGACACCATCCACCTTATATGTTGCAGTTCTTCATAGCAACATCTTATATGCTAGCATCCGAGTTGCGATGTAGTATCATTTTATTCCATCATGTTCATTTTGTATTGTTGGGATCAGTTTTTGACATCAGTGATCAGCTTCATCTTTCAGCATCATTGATCGTCTTCTTATATGTGATATTTAGACATGTACTTTTTCGATCATGATGAGATGATCCATTATGTACTTTCAGTTCCTTTATACTAGTATACATATTGGATCCGCTTGTACTTGATATGCAAACATGAATTACTTTCTCTGAGCATGGGTATGCCTAGCTTAGGCAGCAGTTTCATTCTGATCTCTTTTTATGGCTTGGCAGGATGAATTCTCATGAAGTCCTTCTCTGTCTTGGCATGGTTCTTTCCATACACTTAATACGTTTTGGCCATCATGTACCCTTTTTGACCTCATATATTAGGGGGCATCTATTATAGCACCATTTACCACTCTTGGTATATATGAAGCTTTGTTTATGGCCTAGGGCAACCCCTCCTTCTAGACTTGGTCCAAATATATAAAAAAGAGTGTTTTATTCCCTGTACGCTACTTTTCCCTGAGCTAAAAGCGTGTACATGTGGGTCAGTCAATACCCAACCAGCATATATGTATTAAAACACTTAAAAAATTAAATTTCCTTAATTCTGGGTGGAGTCATGGGTTTTACCTATTGATTACCTCCTAGTTACCATGGCCCAATTGTTTACCAATTGTTTCCAAACGAAAAAGCTAATTGGGAGAGGTATAAATAGACCTCTATGGGAAGGCCTTGAGAGGAGAAGAGATAGAGTTATTATACTGAGGTTATCCCTGACTGAGTCTAATGAATTCCTATGCCTCATGCACTTCCCCAAGGAAACCCTTATTTCCTTGATTATATATATCCTTCCTTTTGCTTGAGATATCGTGGTGTTGGTGATGGAAGAAGATTGTTGAAGACTGGGATAGGATGAATCCAGAGGACGGTTCTTCTTGGAGCTAGAGAAAGACTCAGCTGAATTCTCTCCATGTTATTTACAGCTTACTGCAATAAAAGAAATGTTGTCTTGTTTATGAAATTAACTATGTCTATGCATCAAATTATGTTTTAATTCATATATGAATGTCATTTTGATGTATGATCAATCATTTGTTTATATGATATAAATTCAATTTCATGAATATGCTTTGCTTCTATACTGCTATGTATGTTCAAATTGAATAATTTTTAGGATTGAATAACGTTGGCAGTTGCATAGGGTCTGAACCTTGCGGGACCTACTTGAACGAAGGAAATCTGGGTACACTCTTACATAGTTTAATAATATAAGCATCTTTCCTGAGTTGTTTGAGTATTTCTTGTTGTAGTTTGCTTATGCTCTGTTGGGGTTCTAACTGAAAGCCCTAGGGTTCTTAAACCTAAAACACTTACCTTTGGCCTACATGATCTTAAACCAACGCTTAGAGTCTTAGAACTTGCAGACTAATCCACTCTAAGACGAGTAGGGAAGTTAGAAGACATGACTATTTCTATAGAATCATGGCAATACCTTGTCAATCTTCTGGTGCTAAATACTCAATCTCCTTCTGGGGAGCATCCTTTGATTCTAGGTAGACCTTGGCTTTCTACCGCAGATGCTTACATTGGATGTCGATTGGGAAATATGGTAATATCCAATCGGTAAATCACAAAGAACCTTGTTCTTTACCCACCGGTAGAACCAATCCTGTCGATAAAACCAGGGTTTACCTTAGCACAATATTTTCCACCCTCAGATGAGCCTAAACTTGGAAATGAATATATTAGACCAATTCTTACAATTAGTGAAGCTCTCTTTTTTAAGGGTGAAACGAAAGATTATGCTATTAGCACATTTATTAGTAATCCCAATTCACTTTCTTGTTCGACTCAGCAGTTATTAGAATCTATTATGAGCTACACTACTTAGGAAATTGTTGAACCAAAAAATAAAAATAAAAATTGTTCCTGTTACTGCACCCCATAATAGTATTCATGTATAAATTGATCAAGGGGAAACATTGAATGTTAATCGTAAAATTTCACCTTCCCACAATGAATAATTGCTAAAATTTCTTCAGGATTAGAAGGAAGCCTTCACTTGGGAATATACAGATATGAAAGGGATCCTTGTTGATCTATGTACCTATCATATATACATAAGAGAAGAATGTCAAACTATTTGAAAACCACAAAGAAGGATGAATCCTTCTTTGAATAACATTGTCAACGAAGAATTGCAAAAACTACTAGATGTTGGGTTTATTTATATATCTCGGGAAGTCAGTGGATATCCCCATTAGTCATTGTTCCAAAGAAAAATGGAAAGTGGTGGATCTGTATTAATTACAGGGAATTCAATAAAGCAACCCAAAAATACCACTTTCCCTTACCTTTTACTGATCAGGTCCTTGAAACATTAGTTGGGAAGAAGTTATTCTCCTTTTTGGATGGATTTAGTGGATATAACGAAGTCAAGGTAGCTCCTAAGGATGAGGATAAAACTAATTTTACTTCCCTTGGGGAGCTTTTGCATACCGAGTCCTTCCATTTGGCCTATTTGATGTGCCTGCTACCTTTCAACAGGAAATATTGGGATTTTTTTATGATCTAGTTAATGACAATGTTGAAATATATATGGATGACTTTACCCCATACTAGGATTCCTTCGAAGAAGGTCTGGAGAATTCATAAAAAGTACTTAAACGATGCAAATAGACTTATGTTTCTCTTAGTACAGTAAAATGTCATATGATAATAGAAGAAGGGATAGTTTTGGGGCACTTACTTTCAGCTGCAGGAATACGGGTTGATCCTACTAAGGTTGAGGTAATGATAAATTTTCCTACACCAAAGACACCAACAATGTTATGTAACTTTATTTTTTATGTTGGGTGTTATCGATTCTTTATAGAGAATTTTTCTAAAATAGTATTTCCACTTTTCCAATTGTTGCCTAAAGATGCAGAATTTGTGTGAATTGATCGATGTGAAGCAGATTTTTCAGAAATCAAGGAACTAATCTATAAAGCTCCAATATTATGAGGCCCTAACTAGAAACTTTCATTTCATATCTCCACAGATGCTTCTCATACAACATTAGGGGCAATCTCGAGACAACAAGAGGACAAGAAACCGTTTGTGATTTACTATGTCAGCAAGAATTTAACTCCTGTTGAACTCAATTATACGGTAACTGAAAAGGAATTTTTGGCTATTATTTATGTTATTAACAAATTTCAAAATTATATTATAGGGTACCCCACATTTGTGCACATAGACCATTCATTCCTCATGTATCTGATGAACAAACCAATAACTCCTAGCCGAATTACAAGATGGTTGTTATTCATACAAGAATTTGATATTACTATTGTAGATAAACCAGGAAAAGATAATGTGGTAGCAGATTTCCTATCTAGGCTAAATATTAATGAGGAAGATACACCTATAGAGGATATTTTTCCTAATGAGCATCTCTTTTTAATTTCTACTCACAACCCTTGGTATGCAAATATTGCTAACTATCTTGCTATACGTAAGGTACCTCATCATTTATCATGCAGGGAACAATGAAGAATTATCTAGAAAATTGCTCATTATACATGGATACAGGGATATATATTATATGCTTGACCAGATCAACAGATTCGATGTTGTGTAAGGGAGGATGAGATTTATGATATTCTAAAAGCTACCCATGATGGTCCTTAAGGAGGGAATTTTGCAAATAAGCAAACTGGTCATAAGGTGTTGTAGATGGGATACTATTGGCCCTATCTTTTTCAAAATGATAGGAAATATGTTCATGGGTGTGACAGCTACCAATGGATGGGTCAAGTTGGTCAATTAGATGAAATGCTACTACAGCCTCAATTAGTCCCGAAGCCTTTTGAAAAGTGGGTTATCGATTTTTTCGAGCCATTTAATGCTCCTTCGCATCATAAAGTCCACATTATTGTTTTCACAAATTATAGGAGAAAATGTGTGGAAGCTAAAACTGTCACAAAAGCCACTGAATAAGTTGTCTCAAACTTTTTATTCGAAGAAATTTTCATTTGGTATGGAGCTCATAGAGAGATAGTTTCAAATGGAGGGGTACATTTCACATCACATTTAATAACAACGCTTATGGAAAAATATGGGATCAAACATAGGGTGACATATCCATATCATCCTCAGGAAAATTTTCAAGTCGAGAGCACCAATAAGGTACTTGAAAATATCCCGACAAATATTGTATCTAACAATCCCCGAAACTAGGCTAAAAAACTTCTTAAAGCACTTCGGGCTTATAGAATGACATGGTGAAATACAATAGGATTTTCACCATATGAGATTGTGTATGGAAAATCCCCTTTGTTTCTAGAGGAATTCGAAATTAAGACACTTAGGATAGCTCTTGAAGTAGGATTGGATCTTGTTGCAGTCCAAAAGCTCTGACTGGAACAACTAAATGAGTTAGATGAGATTTGTTTGATAGTTGTACAAAATACTGCTGCAACTTAGCAGCAGCGAATCAATTGGCATGGAAAATTCATCAAGAAAAAGGTGTTTTAAAAAGGTGATTGGGCATTACTGTGACTCCCGATTCAAGGACTTCAAGGGAAAGATATTCTCCAGATGGATGGGACCATATGAAGTTGATACATTATTTGACAATGGGACTATTAGACTTACAAAAATAGATGAGGCAAACACTCGTTTATTTGTAAATGGACATCACCTAAGATTATATCATCGCCTGACCTCTAGGGATTCCTTTGTTAAGAATATTTCTGATAACTCTAGCTTTGAAATCATTTGTGCACAGAACACTTTTCCTACATCGCACATTGACTAAAATAAAAATAAAATAAATATATATGTGTGTGTGTGTAACAATAATAATAAAGCTAAAACTTTATTGCTACTCCATCAGTAGCACTCTTTTTCTTGTAGGTGTTGTTAGTTCATTGATGCTGATACTCCACTAGTGTTGTTACTCCATCGATGTTGATACTCCATCGGTGTTGTTACTTCACCAATGTTGATACTCCATTGGTGATGTTACTCCACCGATGTTGATACTCCACTGGTGTTGTTACTCCAATTATGCAAATACTCAACTGGTGTTATTACTCCAGCAATGTTGATACTCCACTAGTGTTGTTACTTCATCGATGTTGATACACCAATGGTGGTGTTACTCCACCCATGTTGATACTCCACTGGTGTCGTTACTTCACCGATGTTGATACTCCACTGGTGTTGTTACTCCACTAGTGTAGATACTCCGCTGGTGTTGTTACTTTTTGATGTTTATACTCCACTGATGTTGTTACTCTGTTGATGTTGAGACTCCACTGATGTTGTTACTCCACCGGTGTTGACACTCCGCTAAGGTAAGTAACTAGGTATGTCCCCGAACAACTCTATGGATTTGATTGGTATTTCATTTATGACATGACCTATCATGGCCAACAACGATCATACCTTAGTTGGGGGGAGATCTTGTGTTTGATAATAATATTGTCATTTCATCATTATTATTAAACCTTTCTCTAATTTCTCATCATTACCATGATCTGTTTATATTCCTATCATACCCTTCACTTATATCCATGTGCATCAGAAGTGGAATTATGTGCGAATATGCAGGCCTGCATTAATTTGTGTTTTTTCCAATGCTTTGGAGTAATTACCATAACTATAACACATTTACCATCGATCCTGCTATAACCCTCACCCAAATTTATAGTCATCCTTATTACTGCACAATTTGCCAGCTAACAACCCACTCAATAACTTTCTGCTACTCTGAGTGCTGCTACAGAACAACAGATAGAATGGGTGGTTGGGCCTTTAGACATGAGCCAGAAAACTTAGTGCAGGTTTGGAATCAAGCATATGTATGGTAATTTTTTTGAAATGCGGGATGGCATATATATTTTGAAAGGTTATATGGGTTTGAAGAAGGGGTAACAATTGAATTCACACTAAATTTGGAAGGGAATCGTTCTAGAGTCTACGGACTACAAATTCAGGTGAAAGAAGAAGTTATTTTTACTGTTAGTGGATTTATGCAAGGAGGACAGAATTTGTTCACCTAGAAAACACCCATGCCAGAATTTCTGGAGTTATTTTTGTAGGTAGGACAAAATGTGGTACAGAAGGGGAATGGATATGATCGAAAATCGTTGCCATAACCATGGGTCGAGGTTTCATACTTTGTAATGTGGTACATTACCTATGAAGGTCTCCTCTCTACCATTTTTAAGTATCATTTTAATATTTTGGCATGTCTCCAGCTTCATCAAGTTCATCCTTTAAATATTTCATTCTTTCTTTGGAACAATTTTCAAGTAATGACATGGTATGCACGTCGGTCGTGCTAAGTATTTTCAGTCCTCACAAATCATGGAATAGTCAGATTGTTAGTGATGAATGCCCTGTCACAAAATCCTATGAATTAGCAATAATTGGTTGAGCTAGCAGAAGAAGAGGTTGCAGCTATGATGCCAATAATGGTTGAACAATAATTTTTGGTAGAAGAGGAAGTCACTATTGACACTAAACAACAAGAACCAATGTCAATTGTTGAACCTATGGAGGAAGTAACAAAACAATCATCGGGGGGAGTGGAGAAAGAAAGGGAAGAAGAGATGATAAACCAGTTAGATAATGTGGGAGATAGGGGTGAAGCTGAGGAAAATAAGGAAAAAGGTGTTAGTGGGGTGGGAATTGAAGATGTTACTTCTCGTTCTCCGCTCCTTGCTTCCCTAGCAAGGGGGGCAAGGAAAGTTCGTTCTCCTACCTGTGCACAAAAATAAAATATTTTTCCTATGGAATTGAGATTTTTTGGAGTAACTACAGAGGAAGGAGCCACTGTTGACATTGTACCACAAGAACCAGTTTCAATGGTTGAAAAAATAGAAGAGGGAGCCACTATTGTCACTATCCCACAAGAACCAATGTCAATTGTTGGAAAAACGGAGGAAGAAGTCACCCTTAACAATGACCCACAAGAACTAGTGTCAATTGTCGAACCAATGGAGGAGGAGGCTACACTTGACACTGTCCCACAAGAACCAGTGTCAAATTCTAAGAAAATAGAAGGGGATATTGCATGTGACACTGCTCCACAGCAACTAGTGTCAATTAGCAAATGGATAAAAGAGAGGGTTATTATTGATATTGTTCTACAAGAGCCAGTGTCAACTACTGAGCAGATGAAAGAGACGTGGTCAATTATTCTGACCCTCAAGGACCAGTATCAATTCCCGAGCAAGTAGGAGAATAAATCAGGGCCTTAGAAAAACTGTAGGAAGGAGATGTTAATGGTACCATCCTTCAGGAACCAGTACTGGCTCTTGTGTCATTAGAAATAAAATTGGTGATACCATAACCTACAATAGAGGGTGCTGAAGTCGTTGCATGGATATCGATAGTTGAACGAGTGGAGTAAGTGGCAGTAAAGCAGGAATCGACCGATAAATTTTTTGATGTTAATCCACTAACTCCAACATCCGCCACAAGACAAGCAGAGGATGTCGCTATAAAAAACTAATTTATTGAGAAATGAATGAAAAATAAAGACCCCATTCAAAACCGTTATCGATTTTTTTCTGAGAAAACATTCAATTAAAAATGGAAATTACTAAATTGAGAAATCAAGTGATATGGCCATGGAGAAGGGAAAGAAAGTGAAAAAGTAATGTCATTCAAGCTGCTATAACTCCCAACACAGATAGAAATGCTTCAACATAAGTGTAGATATAATACAAGTAGACGGCCATGACATCCACGTAGACTGAATCACTTCTGTATTTGGTAGAGGCTTGGGAATTGTTGTTGACAACGGATATTAACAAATGGAAGGCTATTGCTTCTAGCCTTTAGCATGGATCTATTCCTATAGAATCTCACGAAAGAGGAGTGAAGGAAATCTGAGAGCAAACAAAAAAAGTGGTGATTAATCATATCACTCAAGTGGAGAAGGCCAAGAAGATGAAGGAAAAGCTATAGAAGAAGATTAAGGAGTTGAAGGGGTTGGTCCAGTTACTAGAAGTAGACAAAGATGAGATTTTTTCCCTGACACAATAGACCATGGAATGTATACCTCCTTCTAATTTATATGCCCTATTCCTCCAAAAACAATACATTCTCCTCTACTTGGAGAGTACCCATCACGAGATAAGACATGATATTGAAGACTCCATGTAGTTCTTGAGTATTTTTAGAACCCACAATCAATTAAACTAGCATTTGATGTGTGATATTTATATGCATAATTACATCTTGGAGAATGATTGGTTGTTCAATCTAGTATTGTATGTGGGATACATTCAGTTGAGAGGATTATTATCCTTCATGATTAATCAGGTCAACCAGAAAAGGCCTTCGACAGGTTCGAAGAAAATCAAGAAAATCGACCACTTGTAATCATAATGGAACATTGTCAATCTAAAGATATTTATAATAGAAATCAAACATTCCTATAACTGGAAGGATGAAAGGACCAGATGTTGACAAAATAGAACTAGTGTGTTGACATGTGTATGAGGAAAATATGCACTTGTTACGAGGAAGCCCATGACACTTGTTAAAAGCACATGATGTTTTCATCATCAACAGTTCATGTGAGAAAAAATTTTGGGTCCCCTAATTTTTCCAAAGCCTTGAAGATAATTTCACATTATATTGCATGCATACGACACTGTGGGGTCTAGTGGATAGGGAAAATATTTCAATTCCCCATCATTTGGTTGCGTTCTGAGTAATACACACTGGCTTATGTGGCATAAGAGGATTGGTGGAAGGATATCCTTCACTCAAATGGATTTAAACCTCCCAGGATAGATATGGACACACGATATGACCTTTCACAGCTCCATTTCAGTCATAATGGAGCTAATCCATACCTTCGTAGGAAATAGGTTGCATGTGGACATGTAGATAAGCTAGTTGGGGGAGATGTTGTTCTATAGATTTGCCTATTTTTATCCACTTCACCTTACCAATTCCATATCTTTTTTCGAGGTTAGTTTATGTCTGAACAATGAAGGTATGATAAATTGGCATGTCTTTTTGAATACTAATTAATGAAACACAGTCCTAAGGGGAATGTTTCCTATACAACTTGCTAACTAAAGTTTTCTTGCAGAATCAAGATAATGATGAACAACAGGCTACAAATTAGCGCACAATTGTTGATGAGCTAGTAGTGTTATTCTAGGGCAGGGATTGCAATGATGTTTAACCAACAAGAAGTTGATGGATTAATACTATTTCTATCTTTTGTATTATGTTTCTGCTTTAACGATTATTTGATCTTTGTGGGAAGACAAAGTTGTTTAATCTTTGAGTTTGTTAGTACTATTTACATAACAATGAAATGTATAAGTAATGGTTAAGGAGGTAGAAATGAAAACACTAGATATGAGAAGTGTAACAACAAAATTTATTGTATTTCCTTTTGATTAATTCAATTCTGATTTCCTGAGCACCAAATAATCTTCGATATTTTTCCACAGCCCTAATCGGAGGGTCGAGCCCACTCTCCTAATCAAGTTCTATTGGCTTAGTTGTGTGTGTAGATTTATGTTGGTGGTGTTCACTTTGCTTTATTGTTGTAATGATTTATTGATTGTATTACTGTGAATTTATATTGTTGTTACTGTTATTTGCTTTTTGTTATTCACTTATTATGCTTGATTGACTGCTCAATACTGGGTAGGGAACTTGTGGCTTGCATAGACTTTGCACGGTATCCTTAAAACAATCAATGAGCCCCAAGTTTAAAATTAATGTGGGGAAGGGTGAATTCCATAATTCGTATCTGAACGCCAACATCGCCCACTCTCCTAATCAGGTGTTGTTGGATTAGTTGTGTGTGTAGATTTATGTTGGTTGTGCTCACTTTACTTTATTGTTGTAAAGATTTATTGATTGTAATACTATGAATTTAGATTGTTGTTACTATTATTTGCTTGTTGTTATTCAATTATTACACTTAATTGACTACTCAATACTGGGTAGGGAACATGTGGCCTGCATAGACTTTTCATAGTAGCCTTGACATAGTTAATGAGCCTTGGGTTGAAAATTAATGTGGGGAAGGGTGAATTCCATAATTCATATCTGTACACCAATAAGTAGCTATGTGTGGATCTCATCATGTTTTAACTGGTAAATGAATGAACAATGTATCTATGACCTAATGGATGAAATGGCAATTAATGTGTTGAGGCATCAATGCTTCTTACCAATTCTCAGCTAAGTGTGAGACACCTATTCTTGTATATGTTATTTACACCTTTAGATTACATATTCGTGATATGTTTGATGAAATGTCGGTTGTGCCTAGTATGGTTCCAGTTAAGGTCTCATTCAAGTGATTGAATTTATACTTTCGTTTCTTTGTTACTTTATTGTTCTGAAGATGTCATTCAGTTCTGGGTAGTGCCCTGGGATCTGGGCCTAAAAACATGGCTCAAATCTCAAGGATGCTAGCACAACACTGTGAAAAATAATCCCTAAATGCTGGCTTGCTAGCTTATGAGAGCGTCCAAAGGCCCTTATACATTGGCATGCCCATAACATGAGATTGTCCAAAGGTCAAGTGGTTCAAAATCGCAGTGGGACCCAGGGGCTTGCTAGCAGAATGATTGGATTGGTTCTTGAGGGTCCTAATGCTAATGTTGAATATTTATATGGTGTATTTTTGGTGGTTCCACTTTCTTAACTTAACTTAGGAGGTTGAATCATATCATAGTGGCCTCTTGATCTGAGATATTTTGCTTATATATGCATCAAAATTACATGAACCAAAGCTTATAAACCATGGAACTTAAGAGCACATCAAGCAATGTGGAAATAACATGATAAGCAAGAAACCGTGACACAAAGATTTGACTACGGAGTTCGTCAAATTTGGACTATGTCTCTGCGCCCTGCTTAATAGAGGGGAGGCCTTCATTCATTGAGTGGTATAAAAAGAGATAAAAGTATAGGAAACATTATTTACAATCCTTATACCTCCAAGCAGGAATATGGATGAAGAATGGAGAGCCCAACATCTTAAACAAATAGTACCACTGAAATCTTGGTGAAAAATCATGCAAAAATTCCTTTCTGAACACCCAATTTGGATAATCAGGCCTTCTACAACTTATCGAAACCTTCTTGTTACTCAAAGCGAGGTCCTGACTTGCTTCCAGGTCAGGGTATGTTGCATTCAATAGATTCTAAACTAATCTATCAGTGTGCTCTGCCTTTCTCTAACACGTGTGGTCCTTTATATAAGTTGGAGGCAAAATCCCTCAATACCCGGGTAGTTCCCAGAAAACGACGAAGTTTAGTAAGCTGTCATTTTCCAAAATAGGTTCTCGGGGCCTTGAATAGTATGTGGCAACAACCCTTACAAACATGGGAAAACCCCTTTAACTACATGGTCAACTCAACAACTTTTTACTATCGACATTTCCCCACAATTGGCATTTTCATCGGCGTATATACCAACCCATACATCAAGTGGCCTATGATACAACAGACCCCCCAAGAGTAATAAACATGACATATAACATATCGGTTCCAAAAACCCCATCGTAAATTGAAATCGGTGTGGAATCCGGGTTGGCACTCCATGCTATTGCTCCCCTTCTGCGAACTGCGATTACGATATATATCGCATCGCAAATAGACTCTATTGGGGCCAGTTTGTAAACATTGGATCCCCTCTGATATGAAATATGTGATATCACAATGACAACTAGGATCCTTCCGAGGGCCGATTCATAAACAGTTTTCCTTTTTGTGATGGGTGATTGTGATTTGATCACATTGCAGCCATAACTCTCTGGGCCCAATTTTCTTTTAGCCCCAGCCTCTTCCTCCTACGATCTGTGATATGCAGGACCAATGGAAGCCTACCACTCAGTGCTTCTCCATTCACTAAGAGTGTCTGCCACATCATCTCTTCCAACCACCTGTTCAAGTCCAACATAAACTTTGACTTACTCTAATTTCTTTGCATGAACTCAGATTTGAGTGTTGTTCACACCACTCGAATCAAAATGATGAACACTTTGATCCCATGCTGATTTTATCTAAATTTTTCCACTTTGAGTTTTGAGCCTTTTACCATGGCACTAGTACTTTTTGAAGATCCACTTGAACCAATCCTCCCCACTAAGAGATTTTGGACCGCTAAAAGCCTTTCCAGTCAATTGGCAAGTGAGGAAATTGCTCCCTCACATTCTCTTTCTCCATCCATCGAGATTTACTCAGATGCATTCCTTTGAAGCCAACACGAATGTATTCCACTTCCCCCCATCATGAAGTTTTGGTTTTCTTGTCGAGAATGATATCTTCTGACAACTTATCTAGATAAATTGGTGAAAAATCATCCATTGTAGGAACCTATGCAACCTCTTCACTATCCATAATCAATGGAGGTTCATAGAGCTTTAGGTTTTCAACATTTACCACTAAGTACATTTACATATAAGCAGGCAAGTCAAGATGAAAAGAAATGTCTCCAATCTTTGTCAATATGGTGAAGGTACCATATCAAATGGTTCTCAATTTCTTCCCTTCTCCCTTCATTCTATCCTTGCTGATGTGGAGCCATACCTTGTCCCCAACTTGAAACTTATGGTCAACTCGGTGCTTATGATGTCGAGTTATATACTGAGCCCGACTCTTCTCCAACTGCTCCTGTACTACCTGATGAATTACTTGTATCTGTTGAATAAAATTTCGTGATTTATTCATATCATCTCATTCATTGCTATCCTCATCTTTCCCAAAGACGATGTCTAAGGGATCCCTTGGTAGATAACCGAAACATGTGTTGAACAGTGAGATCTATATGGATGAATGTGTTGCTCGATTGTATGCATGTTGCACATAGGGAAGCTTCTCATCCTACAAATTGGGATTTTTTCCATAATAGCCTTGTAACAAGTGTACCATGGTGTGGTTGACGTCCTCTATCTTCCCATTAGTCTGTGGGTGAAATGTTGTACCTCTTTTCAGCTTACTATCCATCATTCTCCATAAGCTAGTCCAAAACTCTCAAAGAAAGTGAGAGTCTCGATCTGACACAATGGATGTGGGAAATCCAAAATGGACCCAAACACACTAAAAGAAAATATAAGCAGTCTCCTTAGCAATGACCCTTTTTTTTACAAGTAATTAAAATACACATTTTACTAAAACGATCCACGATGACATACAAATAGTTGTGACCTTTCCTAGACATAGGCAAACCTTCTACAAAATCAATGGGCACACTTTCCCATGGTCGACTCGGAATAGGGAGTGGTGTGTAGAGCCCAAGATTTCTATTAGAGGGCTTTGAAATAGAACACAACACACAACCCTTTACAAAGCAAGTCATAATGTTTTTCATATGAGGCCAAAAAACAAAACCTCTGTAAATGACATAAAGTTTTTTTAACCCCAAAATGACTAGACACTAGAGAGGTATGAGCCTCTCAAATTACATGTACCCTTTCATCAATGGGTATGCATAGTTTTCCAAGGTGACACAATACTTTTCTGTGTAAATAATAATTGTCCACCTGCGATCCACATGTCAGTTTTGCATAAATCTCTTTGAAATCATCATCATTAGCATATTGTTCATCATAAATTTCTAACAATAAAGAAACATTCTGCAAAACTATAGATGCAGAAATAGGAGGGTGAGAAAGCATATATGCTACTTTGTTGCTAGTGCCCTTCTTGTATTTTATTACCAAATGAAACTGTTGGAGGAATCCCATCCATATGAAATTACGGGCTTGTTGAAGCTTGATCTATGACTGAAGGTACTACAAGGGCTGATGATCAGTATGGATGATGGTCTCCTTTTCGATCAAATAGTGGTTCCACTTCTTTACACTCTGAACTAAGGTGTACAACTCCCTATCATATGCAAGATAATTCACAACAACCTAGGATAAAGTCTCTAAATGGTAAAATATAAACTTCATTTGTTGCATTAATACAACACCCATGGCATATCTGTTGGCATCTATTTCAATCTCAAAAGGTTGTCGAAGGTTTGGTAAGACTAGCACTGGTGTTGTGTTAATATTCTCTTTCAGTGTGTTGAAGGATTTATGGTGCTTTCCTTCCCATTGAAAGGCTTGCTTCACACTAGTTAATGTGTGTAAGGGGGATGCGATAGAAGAGAAGTTTGCAATGAACATTGTCCAATACTATACTGCACCTAAAAGGCTCTCGACCTCTCTAAAGTTTGTGGGTTCAGACCACTTCATAATCACTTCTACTTTAGAGGGTTCTATTTTCAATTTCCCATTACCTACTATGTGACCTAAATAAACTAGAGAGGTATTCCCAAACTCACACTTTGACAACTTTAATGCATTTTTTCTTTTTTCAGAACATCAAGAACTTTCTTCACATGACATACATGTTTATCCCATGTCCTACTATACACAAGAATATCGTCTAGATATACAAGCACACTCTTGTTTGTTTTTGAATGCAATCTTCCAAACACCTTGTTCTGCAATTCTAATGTGGTGATATCCACTATTCAAATCTAATTTTGTGAGGTTGACAACATTTTTCAACTAATCTAATAATTCATCAATGTTAGGGAGAGTGTATTTTTCTTCATTGTAATTTTGTTTAGCACCCTGTAGTCTACACAAACTCTCCATGTGGCATCATTCTTTGGCACAAACATAATCGGTGAGTCACACGAAGAAGAAATTAGTCTGATGAACCCTTGATTTAGAAATTCCTGCACCTATTTCTTAATCTCCTCCATCTTGATAGAATCGAACTTGTACATGCCAATATTCGATAAAGGAGCATGCTGTTGTAAATGGATCTCATGTTTAATTTCATATTTTGTGGGCAATCCTCTCAGTTCCTAAAACAATCCATCATAATCAGAAATAATTTCAAACAATTATTTGTTATGATCAGGATCACAACCTTTGAAGGCATCAATCATCTCAGCCTCTTTAGCTCTCACTACCATGAGCATGCATCCTTTACTGGAATTGACCAGTCGTATAATCTGTCCTTCACTTACAAGGCTAGCACTAACTTTCATATGATGACCTATGAATATATATTCTACCCCGTCCTTTTTGTGGTGGTATTTATTTTCGTGGCGAAAGAAAATTGCCTTTTTGTCATGTATATATGGACTTCCCAAGATAATTCCAAAGATATTTAAAGGCACAACATCTAAGTCTACCTCATGAAATAATTTGGAAGCTATAACAAATCTGGCCCTACATTACTTGGTTACTTGTAATTTTTCCTTATCAGTTACCTAACCAAGAGGGTATGGACTTGGATGAGGGTTAATTTCGAGGCCTAACCTTTTCACTAAGGACTCTGAGATTAAAT
Source organism: Pinus taeda (assembly GCA_000404065.3). Classification (NCBI taxonomy): domain Eukaryota; kingdom Viridiplantae; phylum Streptophyta; class Pinopsida; order Pinales; family Pinaceae; genus Pinus; species Pinus taeda. The sequence continues at coordinate 92,189 of APFE031286533.1, forward strand.
TTTCTTGGGATCCTGAATTGAACAGAGTTTCCACCTTTGTGTGTTTGATAATAAATCTAATGTGGAATAGTTCAATTCTCTTTCGCTCATTACTTATAGGCTCATCCAAATAACTAGTACTTGTAATTGAATCAGAACTATTACTAATAGAAGGAGTACCTTTTTCACCCATGACCGTGAACAATGTCTCATCACCAGAATCTGATCCAACATCCTGCTGCATTTTTTCTAGTGTCTTCTACTTGCCCTTTTCATTGAATCTCTTTGGTCTTAGCTCTGGATGTAGCTTCCAATAGTGGTCCTTGTCATGACCTTCTCTCTTGCAATCTGTGCAAGATGATGTTGCTCCATCCTCTTTCTTGGCTATGACGGTCTTCTTAGTCTTCCCCTTGCCTTTCTTCTAGAATTTTCCATGCTGAGGGTTGAACGATGTTTTCTTGGCTTGATCATATCTGACATTCTTTCCTCAGCTTTCAAGACGAGTCGCCTTTACGCTGGCCACATAAATCATAGAAGGCTCAAACAATAATAGTGAGTGTCTTATGTAACTATGTAGCGCACCAACATACTTAGTTACAGTCTCAGGTGAATCTAATGAGATACCCAAATTAAATGCTTCTTTATGAAATTGTTTAGTGAAGCATTTCACATTTTGGCCTTTACCTTACCTTAGATATTTCCATTCCATTAGTTCCTTTTGTTTCTAACCCAAAGGGTAAAATTTCTCTTTTAGTGTAGAAATAAAACTGGACCAAGGGGAAAGAAGCTTACATGACTTTTTTCTACCCTTCTGCAACTTTCTCTCCCAACAAACAAGAGAAGTGCCACTTAGCTAAAGAGATTCTAACTAGCACTTTTCCTCATCTTCTTCGATCTGTTGGGTTTGATAGTAAACATTTGTTTGTCTTCTCCAATTATTAAGTTTTTCTACACTACACTCTCCATTGTACATGGGCAGGTCAAACTTTACATCTAGCTTGACGAATGATTTCTTAGATGTATGTTTGGAATCATGATTAGAGTGATGAGAACTATCACTTGAATAAGGAGAGGGAGGAGGCTCTTCTCCACCACCTTCATGATTTGTTGATTTATTATCATCAACACCTTCCTTATCATGCCCAGGTTCCTTCTCATACTCTGAAAACAACTTGTCCAATTTCTTTGCCATATTTTAGAATACCTTGCAGAAATTATGTTCTTCTTCTCACCGAGCTTCTTCATTGCCCATGTTTCTTCTTCATTGTGCACGTCATGCTTCAGGATCAAAGGAATTAAGTGCTCCTTCTCCATTTCAGAGCTTGTTCCAAGTTATCATATACTCATGCAATCCGCATCAACAAAGACCTTCTCTAATACCAAACTTGATCCAATATCATCAACACCTTCCTTCTCATGCCCAGGTGCCTTCTCATACTCTGAAAACAACTTGTCCAATTTCTGTGCCATATTTTAGAAAACCTTGCGGAAATTATGTTCTTCTTCTCACCGAGCTTCTTCATTGCCCATGTTTCTTCTTCATTGTGCACGTCATGCTTCAGGATCAAAGGAATTAAGTGCTCCTTCTCCCTTTCAGAGCTTGTTCCAAGTTATCATATAATCATGCAATTCGCATCAACAAAGACCTGCTCTAATACCAAACTTGATCCAATATCTTTTTCTTATAAATGCATCATACTTACATGAAACAAATCTTATAAACCAAGGAACTTAAGAGAACATAAAACAATGTAGAAATAACACAATAAGAAAGAAACTATGACATAAATATTTGATTACAGAGTTCATCCAATTTGGAATACGTTTTTGGGCCCTGCTTAATAGTGGGGAGGCCTTCATTCATTAAGTGGTATAAAAAGAGATAAAGGTATAAGCAACATTCTTTACAATCCTTATATCTCCAAGATGTAAGATGGATGAAGAAGATAGAGCCCATCTTCAAAAACAAACAATACCACTGAAATCCTGGTGAACACCTAATTCGGATAATCAGGCCTTCTATAACTTCTCGGAACCTCCCTATTGCTCAAGGCGAGGTCCCACTTGCTACCAGGTTTGGGTCTTCTATGCCAAATTTCTAGCAGCAAAATCCCTTAATATCGAGGCAGTTCCAAATAAATGACGAAGTTTAGCAAGCAGTCATTTTTCAACAAAGGTTCTTGTGGCCTGATTAGTATGTGGAAACAACCCTTACATACAAGGAAAAACCCCTTTAACTGCATGTTGAAATCGACATCTTTTTACTATCGGTGTTTCCCCACAATCAGTGTTTTCATCGATGTAAATACCAACCCATACATCAAGCCGCCTATGATACAATGGACCTACCGAGAGTATTAAACATAACATATAACATATCGGGTTTGGAAACCCCATCGTAAATCATAATCAGCATCGAACTGGGGTAAGCACTTCATGCTATTGCTCCCCTTTTGCATACTGTAGTTGTGATATATATCATGTCGCACCTGGACTCTGTTAGGGCTAATTCGTCAACCGTAGATCCCTTCCAATCCGTGGTATGTGATATCACAATCTCATCTAGGATCCTGCCGAGGGCCGATTCAGAAACACTTTGCCTTTTTTTGATGGGTGATTTCGATTTGATCGTATCACTACCATAACTCTCTTGGGCCAATTTTCTTTAAGCCGCAGCCTCTTCCTCCTGCGATTTGCGATATGCAAGACTAATGGTACCCTTCCACTTGGTGCTCCCACATTTGCTGAGAGTTTATGCCTCGTCATCTCTTCCTGCCACATGTTTAAATCAAACAAAAACTTTGACTTGCTCTAAATTCTTCATATGAACTTCGATTTGAGTGTCATTTGCACCACCGGAATCAAGATGACGAACACTTCAATCTAATGCTAAGTTTATCCAAATTCTGCCACTTTGAATTTTGAGCTTTTTAGCATGCCACTGGTACTTTTTAAAGATCAACCTCGATCACCTCTTGTCACATTTTTACCTTAGTTGGCTGATTTCTTGTGTAGATGTCGGAGGAGAGTGTTACAATCATCGAGTACAGCCTCCATCATTTCATTCTAAACTATGAAATTTGAGGTTCCCTCGAGGGAATACTCCAATATCAACCCATTGAAAGACATTTTCCCACACAGAAGAAAACCTACTTCACTTAATCTACAAATCAAAATTTCTAAAGGACAAGATCTGTTCACTAATTTATATTGTGATTTTGAGCCCTCATACCATGTGGAAATTAATATAAATTTTCTACTACTGATGAATTTGAGCTGAAAACAAGAGATTACAAATTTCCTCTAGTATTTTGCATAATGGAGATTACAATTTAGAAACACATGCAATGACATGAAACCATCAAAACCAGTAGAACAACATTATTTTATAGGGGAACCTGATTGGGGAAAACCTCTCCACTACTTTTCATTAATTAGATGAGAATGAGAAACTATTAAAATCTTGCTTCAACTTTGAAGCACACCCTACACTATAGACCTATTCTCATACTAATTGCCTTGCTTTGGGAAACACTTATCCAATTCAAGGCTCCTGCTTCCTCCTATTTCCTTGAAAATTTTAGGAGAAATTGAGCTCCTAAATAATAGGGAATTCCCTATTTCCTTGTGAAAATCCCAAGGAATTGATCACCTTCTTAATTACCAAGCCTATACGCTCAACTAGTATACAATTGATAATTACAATGTGTTTTTTCCTCCACTCCAGCTACGAAATTTGAATTCCATGCATGCTTAGGCTATTTTTAGTTGAATGACTAGTTTAACTGAAAAATCATTGAGTTATCAATAGTTCTACTACTTATACCATCAATGATACCATCAAGGACAAATCATGATAGGTACCATCAAATAACTATCAATGTTTTTTAAATTAATTAAGAAATATTAATACTCATCAAAATTGGATTACTACATAAAGGCTAGGTTCGTCATACTTGGTTGTTAATAGAAGTGAGGATAAGGGGGATGATGAGTATAGACCAATTTCTCTTATTATTTAGACATGTGTTGGCATCATTATCATGTAAGAATGATATCCAAAAGAGGTTATTGATCATATACCATAAGTACATACATTTATCATGTCACATATATGTTATGTGGAAACTAAGTATCTAATAAGGAAATGTCACAAAAGAGAAGTTAAACTAACAATGTAAAACAGTCAAATTTATATATAGTTTATCAATCACATACTTCAAGTTTAATATAATTGTAAAGGCTATCTTGAGTGGAATTTCCACGCATCCCCTATTATAATTTGAAAATCTCACATATACAATGGAGGAGTCATAATTAAAACCAAAGAAAACAAAAAGTATTTTCTTATTGGATATCCTCCTCTAAGAATAGGGAAAAAAATTTTCTTGTCTCGGGTGTTAATACTATTATTTCCTATAACTAGGGTTTAAAGCCACAATATAGCAATGAAAAGAAACTTAGAATTTATGCCCAAACAAATAATAGAACTCCATTAAACTACTATATAGGGTTGATCTGTGCACGTGGCTAGACAAGGTTGATGTAAATCACTCAATCAAATATTCCTACTTTAATATTATGTTGGAATTATAACAATAGCATATTCAACAAAACTTGATTTTATAACTTGAAAAAAAATCATGATTCAATGCTTATATAACAACATACTAAATTACAAAAATATCGAATTTGAATAAGGGAAAGAGTTCCTTTTAATTGAGTAAACAATAGTACAAAAGGATAAAATAAGCCTAGTAACTTGGTGCATGCACCACATGAAATTGTCCTCCACATCTCGAGGAGTGAAGAACTCTACAAATAACATTTTTCTTCCAAACTCAAAGAGGGACATAAGGGGCTCAACTCAAAAAAAAAAGTAAGAAAATCATGTTTCCTTACTCAAAGAGTGATTAAAATAATAATGAAATGAAATTTCAATATTTTTGTAAGTATAAGTATGCTAAATCAAGGGATCCAATGTACGTTTACAACACCCTAGACATGCTTTTATACTCTGAATAATTGGTTGACGATATCAAAATACAAACTATAATAATTATATTATGGTTCAAACCCCACAGAAAATCACTTATAATGTGTATATTTAATTTTTTTTAGTGCATTTCAAGGGATACATAAATTGCTTTAAAAGAATTGTTTAAATTTTATGAAAATCCCAATAACTTATGTAAAGTCAAAAATATTTTTTTTTAAGAATTGTTCATAAAAAAAAGTCTACATTAAAGAAAGGAACTCCACATTAATGCTGGAAAAGATATTATAATACTAACTCTATTTTTGCTATAAATACTAATATAACTAATTTGGCATGACAAAGTAATTTTCATATTTTTGTGATTTAGATATTTTTCCACTTTCCTTAAACCATGAATCCATCCCACCAAGTAAAATTAAGCTACTCTATCAACCATTAAATCTTAAAAGTGTCAATTATGAATGTGCAAGAAAACTAATTTTATAAGGTTACAAAGAGTTATGAGATTAAATTATATTAATGTTCAACTCTGGTGATTAGAAAAGGCTACCAAAAAATGTATGGAATAGATTTCATTGAGGAGGTCACTTTGCTTATGTGGTCCATAATAACTTAACATCTATCTGTGCATATATAAAAAGATTGAAAATATGGGGATGGATAGAAAAAGCATCTAGTTACACTTATCTCTATAAAATGCACCAATTTAGCCATCTAGAGTTGCTTATGATCAATGCCCTTCTCATATTAATTTTTTTATTCTTCTTGCCTGATAGTGGCCATAGAATCATAAAATATTTTCGTCAACACATTTTTTAATTAGCATCGAGGAGGACTAGATAAGCGGTGATGAGGAAGATTTGATAAGTAGCGAGGAGTATTTGATGAGAAACAATGATGAAATAAAAGGATATGAGCACTATCTAGAGGCTTCTTCCTCCATCACATGCATAAGCAAACTTTAGACTTCACATGTGTTGTGAGATCAATATAAATATGGACCATTGATCTTCATGTTTGACACATATCTAGGCATTGATATTCTAATGGTTAATCATCGTTGGAACACCAAGTTTTGGTTTGTAAAACACTAATTTTTGTTCAATGTATGCACGAGCATGGAAATGCTTCCAACATCTTACTTGTCTTTCTACTAGTTGAAAATCATCTCCCCATGCACGAACTCTATGTAAGCACTTGATTTCATTGGCCCAACACCCTACTCCACACTCTATTCTATGATAACTATTTGACTCCCCTTGAGCTTGACATCAATGACAATGCGTAGCTTGACATTAATAGCATCACGCACTACCAACAATAATATGGAATGTGATATTGGTAAGAAATCATGTACATGTATACATCATAATAGAGAGTGCATGTATCAAAATTCACACTATGTTGCACATTCAACAAAGGGGTATCCTAGCATATATATATATATATATATATAACCATATTAAAGGAATGACATCGAACACTCACATACATTAAAACAAGTCATCCAACATATTCATATATCATAAATCATAATATCAATCATGTCGAATGTACGATATCCAATATATGCATACATCATAATGAGGCTTCAAACATATGCAAATCATTAAAAATCTACACATCCTTGATCATATCAAAATAAGGATACACTAATATTAAATTCGATCCTGAAGACAAACCACATTAGATGGTTCAAAACATCGACCAACAATTAATGATATGATCAATTTGAAAGACCTTCTCATAAATAATAATAAATTGTCACAAGTGGTTATCATCATAAGAATTCCAATGCTTTGTATAATATAAATACTCAAAACATGAAAATATCAACTAGTATCAGCCATGCCATCAAGGAAAAATCATGATATCCATCATGAAATAAGCACTAATATTATCTAAACTAATTAAGAAATATTAATACTCATAAAAAAAGTTAGAGTTTTGCATCATCATAGGCAATGCTTAATATAGATGAGCATAAATGGTGTGGTAAGTATAAAACATTTTCTTTTACTAGTTAGACATATGTGTCAACACAACATCATTGTCACTTAAGCAACATATCTAAAGGGGGTTACTTATCATATTCCATAACCAGATACATTTATTAAGTCATGTATATATGATGTGTAAACTAAGTATCTAATTAAGAAACATCACAGAAGAGGAGTTCAACTAACACTCAAATTATAATTATAGTGTATCCATCACATAATTGAAATTTAATATAATTGTAAAGGCTAATTTGAGTGACTTTGCTAGACATCTCCTTTAATAATTTAAATCTATGAAATATACTACAAAGTAGTCATAATTAAAAGAAAAAAAATATTAAAAACAAATAAGAAAATAATATATATATATATATATATATGATTTATATAATTATATCTTTTCCTATATATTAATTTTATTAATTTTCAAAGGGATAAGGGAAAGTATTTGCTTATGCTATATCCTCCAATAACAATACGGGAATGTACTTTCTTGTCCCAAGTGTGAATGGGAATTGCTTTCATATAGAAAGGGTATAAAGCCACAATATCACAGTGACAAGAAACTTAGAATCTATGCCTAAACAAATAAGAAATCTTCATTAAACTACTATTTAGGTTGATGTGTGCAAGTGGGAATATGAAGGTTGATTATAAATCACTCAATTGAATCATCATGCTTTTATTTGATGTTATAATTAGAACAATAACATATTCAACAATTTTTATTGTATAATTTGAAATAAATTCATAATTTAATGCATAATATCATACTAAATTACATAAATATCTAATTAGAAAAAGAGAAAGAGTTTCTTCTTATTGAGTAAAGTAGTCTAGATCTACCTTAATTCTAGATTTGCCAAGCATCTAGAGGGATCAAATCTTTTAAGGTGAAAACCTCTTTCAATGTGAAAAGAGATTTGATACCTATTGGTGCTTGGTAGATAGAAAGTTAAAATAGATCTAAGCTAGTTTAATTATTAATTATAGTTAATTATAATTAAAATTATAAAGATAAGCATAAATATAATTATTAATTATCTTATTTTATTTAATATTTTATTTTGATGTATTTTGATGGAGTCAAAATGTTTTATTAATAATTATAATTATTAATTTTTTTTTTTAATTTGACCTAGTCATAACGTTTACACGAAGTTACAACATCTCTTCTATACTTAATGTTTCGAGTGTGTTTTTCAATACAACAATAATATAAAAAGATAAAATAAATTTAATAACTTCGTGCATGCAATACACACAATTTTTTTTGCATTTTAATAATGAAGATCTTTGCCAATAATCGTTTACTTCATTAATGAAGGTGAGAAATAAAAAATCAACCGAAAAAAAAAAAAAACAAGAAAATAATGTTGAAGAGTGATACTTGGTCTTTCTTTATTATAAGGATTATATTATTATAAGGAAAAAAATAAAAAAATACAATTTTAATATTTCCTAAATACAAATATGCTAAATCAAAAGATCCAAATTACATTTCCACTACTTTAAATATACTTTTATATGGTACATAATTAGTTGGAGTCATCGAAATATGAACTATAACCATTGAATTAGGGTTCAAAACCCGAAAACATTTATTAGAATAAATATATTTTAAAAAAATGGTGGGTTTTGAAAACATACATGAATTAATATTTCCTAAATACAAATATGCTAAATCAAAAGATCCAAGTTACCTTTCCACTACTTTAAATATACTTTTATATGGTACATAATTAGTTGGAGTCATCGAAATATGAGCTATAACAATTGAATTAGGGTTGAAAACCCAAAAACATTTATTAGAATAAATATATTTTAAAAAAATGGTGGGTTTTGAAAACATACATGAATTATTTTCAAATTCTTTTGATTTTATAAAAATTTTATGAACTCAAAAAGTGTCTTTAGAAAAATTATTCAGGAAAAGAATTGTGTATTAAAAGAAAAATAACTAAAAAAATAAATACCATAATATAGACTCTTTATTATAAATAATTAGGTAATTTTTGGTATTTTTTGAATAATTCTCCACTTTCTTCAAACTATAAGGATCTCCTACCAAGTCAAATTAAAGTACTTTGTAGCCCATTATATTTTAAGGCTTTCCATTGGGAGTGTGCAGGAAAACTAGCATATAAGGTTACAAACAGTTGTAGAATTAAATTAAATTAATTGTCCATGATTACAAAATGGTATAAACAAAAAAATATATTCAACAATTTTCATTGACTAGGTTACTTTGATGACCATCAAGTTATGGGTTGTTAAACTTTAATGACGATCAAGTTGTGGGTTGGTAAAAAGAGCTCATATGATCAATCCCCTTCTCATCGCCCATAATGTGTATATTTAAATTTTTTTGGTGCATTTTGAAGTCACACTGGAATTAGTTAAAAAAAAAATTGTTTTTAGAAAAATCCCAATAAATTATCTAAATCCAGGAATTGTTTTTCCAAAAAATACTATAATAATACCAACTCTTTATTGTGATCTAAATGCTTATATAACTCACTTGACATGATCTAGTAATTTTGGTATTTTTATGATTAAAATATTTCTCCACTTTCCTTAAACTACGGGTCCCTTGCACCAAGTCAAATTAAACCACTCTCTCAACCATTAAATCTTAAAAGGTTTCCATTAAACTAATATATAAGGTTAACTGACTTGACATGATCGAGTAATTTTAGTATTTTTATGATTAAAATATTTCTCCACTTTCCTTAAACTAAGAGTCCTTGCACCAAGTCAAATTAAACCACTCTCTCAACCATTAAATCTTAAAAGGTTTCCATTAAACTAATATATAAGGTTACAAACCGTTGCGAAATTAAATTAAATTAATTGTCCAATTGCCATGATTACAAAAGGCTACTTAAGAAAATGGTATGAAACGGTTTTCATTGACGAGGTATGTGGTCCATAAGACCTTTATAAGTGTGGATAGCCAGAAAGACCATCAAGCTATGAGCGGGTAGAAAAAATGTCAGTTACATTTATCGCTATAAAATGCACTAATGTGTCGCATAGGATCATCGTCCACTTCTCATATTGAACTTTTTCTTTTTTCTTTTTCTTGCATGATAGCAGTCGCCACATAATCGTAAAGGATTTGCCATGGCAGACAATTTGATTAGCGGCGAGGAGGATTTGATAAGCGGAGATGAGGAGGATTTGACGAGCGGCGAGGAGGATTTGATGAGCGGTGATGAGAACTATCTAGAGGCTTCTTCCTCCATGCCTGTCCCTGCACAGACCATCCGCCTCATCTCTCCACAAAATTTATTGCGGGCTCAGAGAGGGGAGTTAGATGAAGTGATGAAAATCCTTGATGTAAAGGAGCAACGTGCTCGCACACTCTTAATTCATCATCGCTGGGATTTTCAAAGACTGCAGGATGCATATGCTGAAAGAGATGTTGACTGGTTTTTTTCACAAGCGGGTGTTGCAAATAGACCGAAATCCACAAATTTCGTAGTTACCATCTGTGATGTGTGTGCAGAGGAAGATTTGAAGGAGGGGGACACCACAATGATGGATTGTGGTCACACTTTCTGCAATGTCTGCTGGACAAAGCACTTTCTTACGCAAATAAGAGAGGGACAAAGCAAGCGGATTAAGTGCATGGATCCGGAATGTAATGTCATATGTGATGAAGATATCATAAGAAAGTTAGTGACTGCTAAAGATGTTGAAGCAGCCCAACGCTTCGATCGCTTCCTAATTGAGTCCTATATTGATGACAACGACAAAGTGAAGTGGTGCCCTAGTGTTCCCCATTGTGGAAATGCAGTTAGAGTTGAAGGAGATGTTTACTGTGAGATCCAGTGCACTTGCGGGCATGAGTTTTGCTTCAATTGTTTGGCTCAACCACATTCTCCTTGCTCCTGTTTGATGTGGGAGCTTTGGGATAAGAAATGCAATGACGAGTCTGAGTCTCAAAATTGGATTGCAGTTAATACCAAGTCGTGCCCCAACTGTGGGAAAAACGTCGCAAAAGATGGTGGCTGCAACTTGGTGACCTGTTTATGTGGCCAACACTTCTGTTGGTTGTGTGGTGGCGCCACTGGAGCTAGACATACCCGTACAAGCATTGCTGGGCACAGTTGTGGTCGATATAAAGAAGTTCAGGAGATGGATATTGAGAAGGTAGAACGTGATTTGAAGAGGTACACGCATTATTACTCCGGATGGGAGGCACATAAATATTCGTTGAAGCTTGAAGCAAAGCAGAGGGAATTATTACAACAGAAAATATTAGATTTTGGAAGCAAGGAATCTGGTGTTACTGACTATAGTTGGTTGCTAAATGGGGCGCAAAGGCTCCTTAGATCAAGGCGTGTCCTCGCATATTCATATGTCTTGGCATTTCACGTGTTTGGTGATGAAATACTCAAAGATATAGTGACACCAACAGAAAAGGAAGTCAAACAGAACCTGTTTGAGTATCATCAGCAGCGACTGGAGCAAGCCGTAGCGAGACTTTGGAACCTTATTCATCACCAGAATGTTATGGCCAATCGAAGGGAAGCTATTGATCTCACTGTCCTGGTCAACACAGCGTGTGAACAAATTTATGGGTGGATCCAAAATGATTTGCTACTGGAACTTGGGTTGACAACACATCGCATTGCTCCATATAACTCCAATGGTATCCACATACTATCAGATATCCACATGCTATGAAGTAGTCAATGATATATCCTTATAATTCTGAAGATGTCTACATACTGCTGAAACTTGGGTTGACAACACATCGCATTGTTCCATATAACTCCAATGATATCCACATACTATCAGATATGAAGTAGTCAATGATATATCCGTATAATTCTGAAGATGTCTACATACTATCAGATACATGATGTAATTAATCAATGATATATCATTTAGCTCCATGTATTAGAAAGATTGTGAGGAATGTTTGTTTTTGAAATAAAGTATTTTGAATAGTTTTCGTTCCTCAGATCTTCTCAGATTTAATGTGTTTGTAATTCTATCCTCATAATCACATTGCTCATATATCTAATGTGTTTGGAGCGTTGTTATAGTGAATAATATTTGAAATTCAGTTAATAATTATTATAGTTTAAATTTTTTAAAGTTTAATTTAAATTAGATAAAGTGATTTGTTTTCAAATATTATTTGAGGAATTGATATCAGAAATGATATTATGATATTGATGTTATGATTATTGAAGTAGTGGGTTATTTTAATTTTTTATATTCATTTATGTTGTATTCAAGTTAAGGATTATTCAAGAGAGTACATTTTTTGTGAATAGAAGTAATAAGCAAAATAAAGCCAAAAGTAAAGATGAACAATAAGTATGTAAAAAGAAAAAGAAGTACAGTATGAAAAATATTATAAATTGGGAAAGCAACTTTAAGAAAGAATCAAAGAGATTGATGCAGAAATGTTTAAAAATTTGATGCAAGACTGATTAAAAAACATTAGGGGAAAGTGTAGTTTCTATATAGGAAGACAAGATAAAAGAAATAAAATAAAATGTAAAGTGTTTGAGGTTTCAAAATGAAGAGATAATCAAAACTAAGAAATAATTTTCTTTTAATGAAACATGAGTTATAAAAAACTAGGTTTCAAACTCATATTTATGCATCATATATTTATATATATTTAATGGGTTCATGAATGGGGACTAGCATTTGATATGTTGAAGTTTGTTTACTAGGTTAACAAAAAAGACCATGACAGGAATGACCATTATTTAAATGGTCTTTACTAGAGTTAATATTTCACAAGGAATACCAATATAAGAGTTAAAGGGACACTGTGAAAACACTTATAAATGTGTGAATTGATATTGATGTGAACTACTCAAGTATTAAGGCAAAAAAATGTAAAAATAAAAAAATTTGAAGAAATCATATGTTAGGAAAATCAATCAATTTCAAATTCATCTCATTAATTAAATTTAATGAATAAATAAATATTCTCTATGAATAATTTCAGAGTATATGTAGTTTAAATAGCTACTTGTTTTATGAAATCTACAAAAACATATAATGATTTAAAATGTGCACATTATAATACCTTTTATTAAAAAAAAAGGACCTTGGATTTCTATTTGCAAAATAAGATCCATTACATTTGCAAAATAAGATCCATTACATTGTTCAGATGTAAAGTCATCTAAATATTCCATCATATGAATCTGTAAATTCCCATAAAAACTCTAGAGACTTATAAAATATAAGCATCTAAAAAATCTCCTACCAAAACTTCAAAACCCCATAAACAAGAATGTTGTTAATCTGCCTCTCCTTTGCAAACCAATGTAAACCCCACATAGCCATAATTTTTGTCCAGGTCCCCCATTCCAGAAAATCTCATATTAAGAGTTTTCATTTAATCTCATAATCTCACCACATCCACATTTACCTATTTGTGCCACCCCATCCCAAAACCCTAAAGGTAAATGAATATAGTGAGGATTTTTATGATATGATAAATATTTAATGACACCTTGATTCTTGGAGTAAGACATCCAGACAAAAATCCTGTCACAAATGTAATTTGTGCTAATAGTCCAGCTCTAATATACATTTGTTGCTAGCATTCCATCTCCCAAATAATATATAATGGAATCTCATTTTATTAATTACATGATACATTCTAAACAATATGTAAATAACCAAACTGAAATCAGATTACACATGCCTCACACCTACATAGTGTTTAACAAAATTATAGTGAGAATAAACAAGAGGGTTATTTTATTAAAATGAAAGCATGCTTTTCATACAAAATCCTGCACTTCACATCATGGAGCTTGTATGATTAACCTATTTTCATCATGTAAATTATATTTATCCAATAGTTAGGTATGAAATAAGTTAGTTGCTTCATTAATAAGACTGGCTCAATGTTAGCAAGTCCTTGCCATAAAGTAAAAGTAAATGAATGTGTCAGATTAATAAGATTAATAACTTACAGGCACATAAATTTTGAGTTCAAATTTTATGGAATGTTTGCATTACTTAAAAAAAATTACCACTGGTAGTTATATTTAAAAAAATTGATGCTCTTAGTTATATAAAAAAAATCACAAATAAAAAAAACATAAAAATTGAAGGTTTATTTCAGAATTTGATGATTAAGAGAGATTTTAATTGTCTAATATTACAACTAAAAAAATCATAAATTAAATGTTGATTTCAAAATTTCATGATTAACATTTGATTTCAAAATTTCATGATTAAAAAAGATTTTAATTGTTCGATCTTTTCACTCATGGTTAAATTTCAAGAATATTTCTGAATCTATAATTGACTACAAACCTGGAGGGACCAAACTCATCATTATTGAGTAGGCTTTTGTTCAGTTGGTTTAGCTTATAAGCGGGTGGCAAGAAGAGTATGGGAGTCCGTACTTCTTGGAAATGCGTTGATCGTTGAAGTGACGAGACCTGCAGTAAGTCGTCACTTTAACGACGAAATACTAGTTTTTCTTTCGTCGTCTAAAGAGTAGTTACGCAGGTGCAAGGAAAAGATAAAAAAAATTCATTCTTAAAATCGTTTAAAGCGGTTAAGGGAAAAACTAAAAACTAATTTTAAAGTAATGTTGTTCTAGCATTTTTAAGATGTACATGCGTCGGTCAATACTTTGTTATATTTATCATAGTTCTGAATTATTACATTCAAAGATAGTAAAATATATTGTAAAAGTATAATTGTAAAATGGGAACGTTTAGATATAAATAAGAACGTATTTAATAGATAGATTTATAAGAGTGATTTCTAATTTTAATTATATAAATGATATTGATTAAAAAGTGATTTGGAGAAATTATAGAAATTAAAATGAGCCCAAACAAGAATAGAGATGATAATTAGAATATTAGCAATTGTTAAAGCTTTAAGTTATATATATATATATATATATATATATATTATATATTATATATATATATATATATTTTAATTTTATTTTTATTTTTATCTTGACTACTATAAAGGATAAATACAATTTTTTTTTTTTTCTTTTTTTTCAAGCTTAGGTGATCCATAATGAATTAAGAAAAGTCTTTGAATAGAAATCACATAATCGAAATAATATTAATTAATTAACTAATTATTAATAAGTCTTTGGAAGCCTTCCATGGTCTTTCCTTTGATTTTTGCAAACACTTGAGTTCATTTCATGACCTTTATTAGAGCCTTTTCACCCGTTTCGCTTGTTTGATCAACTTTCATCTTTTGGCATGTTTGATTGTTTTTCCATGCTTGCACACTTTTTCTGGTGATTTCGAAGGTTTGCCTTTATGTACTCGAGTTGTCCTAGCTATGTAAACTAGAGATCATGATCATGAGATGATGAGATGATGAAGGAGAAGAGGGTGGAAACATGCTTGAAGATTCACTTAGAACTAAACAGACAAAGGAACCTATCAAGAGCAAGCAAAAAAAACACATGTATGCAACCACCTCTCAAGACCAACCACCTCTCAAGACCAAATATCATTGAAGACCCTGCATCATCAAGCTATGTGAAGGAGAATAGAAAGCATATCCAAGAACACATATATCACTACGCAACAATAATGGCTTAACATTGCCACATGAGCAATGTCATTTCAAGTCATGCCATGAGTTGTCAAAGGCCATGTCACTATTATGGGTCATGTATATTGTAAATCAAATGTATTGTAAAGTGGAAGTTCAATTGACACACATGAATACGAAGAGTCATGTTAGTTGAAAAGTTATAGGAAGTTGAATAGTCACCAATGAAGTCAAAGAGTCACAAGAGTCAAACATCACCCCTTAGTTATATATAACCCCTCATTGTATGAGCATTGGAATTTTCACCTTGGATCCTCCCGCAAAGCATAGAGAGTTCAGTCAGTTCTTTGAGGAACAAGGAGTGGCTCCAATGTCCCACTACTGCACCGAATGATGTACAATGTAAATATGTGTCTTGGAACGTTTTCTTAATTAGAGGAGCCTTTTAAGGCGAGCATGTTTCCATGCATGACTTATGGATGTTTGTAAGACTATTCTGTCAGAATCTGTATTTCATTTTTGTTTTCACATGTACTAGGATCGTTGAACTATTTCGGTTGTTTTAGTGCTTATCTTGTTGGTAATGTGTTGCAATGGTTGTTACTGTTGTCTCATCCTTGTGGACCATTCCGCAGGATATTTGACAAACCTTTCCTTACTCATCGGTTGTAATGACCATCACATCTGTTGTGGAATACACCATTGGATTGTAAACAAATTTTCCCTATTTATTGGTTGTAACGACTGTCACATCCATTGTGGACTATTTCGGTGGATGCTCGACAAGCCTTTTTTGGTTCATGTGTGTCTCTTCCTTGGTGGTACTATTACCTCTCACTTAGACACAGTTACATTGCACACTCACCAGGCACACTCACCTTGCTTTTCAAAGATACCATTACATTACTCTCTTGTGTTGATAGCTAAATATGATGCAAAATTTTAAGTATTTGGCAATAGGGCCATTATACCAAATGGGATTCCTACACCAAATGATGTGAGGTTTGATTAGGACATCATACCAAGGAGGTACCCTTAATGTTGGCAGGTCCAACACCAATAACATCTCTAGTGCTAGAAGGAGGGTGGCTAGTATTATATGGTTGATTGTCCCACCAACCCCACTCATCCATATTTTGGTTAAGGAAATAACATTCTCTCTCTCTCCCATACTCTCAACATTGAAGTTAGTAATTCCTCACTGCCTAGACTTGACCATGAAATCCTGTACCAACATATCCGGGTTCTTCGCCTCATTACCCATCAATTTTCAAAAGTTGTTGTACTAATTCCGGGAGTAACCGCTCTTCCATATTCTAAAAAGAATAACAAGATCACCCCCAAAGGAGTAGTGGTCACCTTTATTTAAGAATTGATCCTTGCCACACTTGAAGAACTAGCAGAGGTTGTTGACAAGGAAGAGGAGCCTCCACTCTTTCAAAAATGAGAAGGAGGTAGCCCATCGTTGTTGGGCTCAAACTCTGGTGGAGGAGGTGGATGGGAAGGAAACGAAGGAGAGGAAGAGGAAGAGGAACCAACAAATTCAGAAGAGGAAGAGGACGATAACGAAGAAGACGACATGGTAGGCCAAAATTTGGATTGGATGACTCATGGCCTAGTGGCACTTCTAGGTGTCCTGCACAAGATGCCAAGACATGCGAGAAGTTATTAACAAAATGTGAATCTCACAAGACATTAATGGTGGAAGATCACTTAGAAAACTTTTACCTACATCTAGAAATGCTTGAATTACATTATGATGACATTTCATGTAGATTGTTTCCATGTACGTTGGATGGTAGAGCAACTGTATGGTACCACATCCTTCCTCCAAACTTCATCCAGAATTGGAGGGCATTCAAAATGATATTTCTTGAGAGATTTGTTGAACATTAGACCCTTGCCATGTTACTGAAGGAGTTGGGTAGTATCAAGATGAAGCAGAAGGAAAAGGTTAAATATTTTAATGAGAGATTCAACCGTATTTTGAATGAGTTTTCAGATGACATGAAACCTTATGACTCCATCACCATCGACTACTAGACTTCTACCTTTCCAACTAGTATTCCATAGTTTTTCAAGTGAATTGTGAAGCCAACTCTAACAGAAAACTATAAAGAGGCTATTGTCATAAAAAAGGACCTATGCGCAATTGGAGACATCACAAACAATGAGCCCACTAAGTAATCCGAGGACACAGGTAAGAGGTCTCAGATCTGTGTGAGCAAGGCCAAGGAAAAGGACACAAAAAATATTAAAAGGCTTACTCTTGTGGTCAAGTCCCTGACCACCGAAATGGTTGAACTTAAATAGAGGACAAGTGAGACCACTCTGAGCAGCAAGCCCCCCATGTACTCGTCTAGGAAGAATGCAGCTTCTAGTAGCAAAAATAATTAGCAGGTAAAATCTACTCAGAGTTCCAATATGGTTTTGAACATTGAGAAAATTGGTACGGATACATACTATACATTCCACCACAAGCATCATTCGAAAAAGACGTGCCCAAAATGGAACCATGGAACGAGTAGTATTGTTGCGCAGTTGTTTGACATAGTCATGGTCGATGAACAAGCTGCACCCGACGATGAAGAATATGCTACAGCTAATGAATCTCAAAGCATTGGGCATGTAGTAAACATGCATCAATATGTTCTTGTAGCCCAAAAAAGCATTATCAATAAAGATCCTCCAAGTGATGGTCTAGCTTAGAAGCAGAGTAACTTATACAACTTCAGAAGTTAGGGACCGACCACTTTGATTAAGGTGTTGAAACAGAAATTCAGGGAAAATTTGTTAAGAAAAATGAGTCCTCTGGCTAACTCAACAAAGAACACTTAGAGCATGTTCGGGAAGACAGTTCCAATGAAAAGTGTTCCACCATCAGTAAAGGCAAAAAAATTCCACTGGAAACTGTAAACTCAGTTCCACCCCCGAACACCTTGGTGAGTCTTCCCGCAATAGAGTAAAATGTTGTAGAAGACATGAAGAAGGTCCGTGTGAACATCTCTTTGTTCGAAATCTCAAAATCATGAACCATCGACACATTGTATTGGTGATGTTACCTCATAAGATGAGGGATCTATTAAGTCTTCTGAAACTCTCGTATACATGCTTAATGCACTATGTCTCGAGGAAAACTCACAATTCCCACCATTCTTGTTAACATTTGAAATATTTATCTTAAATGTACACAATTGCTTGGTTGATTATGGTGCATCGATTAATGTCATGCCACTCTCTGCTACTAAGAAGATTAATTCTCAATGGAGTAAGATAGATGCACAGATCATCAAACTCACAAAACTTGTGTTCCAACAATTGGTGAAATCAAGGATGTGATCATCGAGTTATCATCTGACATATGAGTTCATCAATGCATCAACACTATAATTGTGGACATTCCATAAGCATATGGGGTATTGTTGCGTAGAGACTCGTTAAGAAAGCTGCAAGGATACTTTTCCACTAACTGGTCACACTTATGGCTTCCATATAGAGGCAAGAACAATCAGATTCAAGTATTTTCAGAGAGAGATATGAAGCACACCATGACTCCCTTGGATGGACATAATGAGCCCTTAGCTTTCGCATAAGTTTTTTTTGAAAATTATTTTCTAGAGACAGAGTTGGGGTTTTATCTTGCACAGCCATCCCCACTCCCACTAGACATAGAGTTGGACCTCCTTCCATGTCCAACTAGTGATAATGAAATTTTCATAATAAGTAGTAGTAATAGTAGTAGTAGTAGTAATATTGTGGTAAGAAGTGATTGTAGAGATGATATGTGGGCCATGTACCTTGATGGATCTAACATGTAGGAGGGCTCTAGAGTTGGCTATGTTTTAATAGACCCATTGTAGAGGAAACACTTAATCTCTAGTCTCTTGGATTTCGTGTGCACAAACAACACTGCAGAGTATGGAGAACTTGTTTTGGGCTTACAAAAATCCATTGACCTCAATGTTGTTGTCGTGACAGTGGTAGGTGACAGTAAAATTGTGGTGCATCAGGTATGTAACACTATACAATGTGTGTCACCTAATCTTAAGAGTTATGAACAAGAGGTATGATGACTTCTTTCTCATTTCCAAGCTTTCAATATCATTTTAGTACCAAGAATGCGTAATGCAACCGCATATGCCTTGGAAAACGTGGCTACTAGGAAGCTACCATTAAGGGACTCATTTACTATTGAAATTTTGTATAAACCATCCATCCGAGACAACATAAATAATTTACGCATTTTTTATGATGACCAATAGATATTGTACCTTATGGCCAATTATGACGTATTCAAAAAAGCAGTGATTGATGAGAACAAGCACAAGTAGAATCTAAAGGACACAACCACTACAAGAAAAAGAAACCTCATCCCCAAAGGTGTGGTATCACTAGAATATTTGTATGACCTGCAAAACTATTTTCGTGGACCTATGAATGCCAAGACCCACAATTCTACATTTCCACATGAGTAGATTAGTCTAGGAACAAAAAAGGATCTGAAGTATGTTAATCTTGATAATTGTTGTACACCACAAGAGGAACAATATTTTATCTGCCTATTCAAGCAGTAATGTGATGCCTTCGCATAGACGTATGATGATCTTAAGACATATGACATACAAAAAATACAACATGTGATACCAATCAAGGAAGGGGCCAAGCCCTTTCAGTAGAAATTAAGTAAAGTTCATCCAACGCTTGAGCACCTCATATAGAAGGAATTGGAAAAATTGTTGGACACTGAGATTATTTACAAGGCGTGACATTCGACATGGGTATCTAAATCAATCCATATAAGGAAGAAGTCCAAGGAGATATGCTTGTGTGTAGATTTTCGCAATCTCTACCGCACCTCAGATAAGGACAATTACCCACTGATGTCCATGGAGAAAATATTGCAAACAATATCTCGGACGATAAAGTTTTCTTTGTTATATGGTTTCTCGACCTATAACCAGGTTCTGATAGTAGACCCTAGTAGGCTAAAGACTATGTTTTGTACTAAGTGGGGCACATTTTCATTTCACCGAATGTCGTTTGGCTTGGTTAACACGGGTGCAACGTTTCAACGGGAAATGGAAATCGCCTTCCGCGAGCTCATTGGATAGAGGGTAGTGGTCTATCTTGATGACATAATAGTGTTTTACAAACAACATTCACAAAAACAACATTCACACAACCTACGCCACCTTAAGAAAAATTTTGAGCAATGCCAAAAATACGAGATATTCTTGAATCCCAAGATGAGTATCTTCGTAGTGTCTGAGGGTAACCTTTTTGGACATATTATTGCTAAAAGTGGGATCAAGGTACATCTAGACAGGGTTTGGGACATCATGCAGATTCCCCACCTAGTGAACAAGAAATCTATGCAGTCTTTATGGGGGAAGATCAACTTCCTCAAAAAGTTCATCTCTGACTATGCTCAGATCGCCAAACCCATATAAGAGATAATCAAGAAGGATGCAGTCTAGAAATGGGATAAAAGGAAAAGGATGTGTTCACCTTTCATAAGCAACCAATA
Source organism: Pinus taeda (assembly GCA_000404065.3). Taxonomy (NCBI): domain Eukaryota; kingdom Viridiplantae; phylum Streptophyta; class Pinopsida; order Pinales; family Pinaceae; genus Pinus; species Pinus taeda. Next base: position 113,229 of record APFE031286533.1, read on the forward strand.
ATAGAACCACCAGCATTGTACAACTTAGATTTCGGCAAATACTTCTTTCTCTACATTTTTTTCTTCCGACACTTCTCTTGATTTTGTGCTCACTCAGAAGGATGAGTTGAACAAGGAATGACCTATCTCCTTCATGAGTGCGAGCCTACAAGGACCAGAGATGAACTGCCCCACCATGGACAAGAAAGCTTATGTAGTATACAAGGCGATAAAACACTTCAAACCCTATCTGTTGAAAAACCATTTTATTATCTTTGTTTCACACCCAGCAGTTAGATCACTTCTTGTTCAGCAAGAGCTAGGTGAGAGAAGGGTGAACTTGATGGCCAGATTATAGGAATATGATCTTGACATAAAACCAGTTCATACCATCTAGGGTCATGGTCTTTGCAATTTAGCATAAGAAGAAGTCAACTCACAAGAGGAAGAAGAAGAGCTCATAGGATGGGAGAAAGATATTGAAATATACAACGTCGAGTGAGCCTCTCGCACTTTAGATGGAAAATCTTGGTACACAAATGTGCACCAATACCTTGAACATCGCATTGTACCCTCTCATTTCTCTATGTGACAAAAGAGGAAACTTTGACTCAAAGCACTATCATATCAGCTGGTCAATGACGTGTTGTTCATAAATAACCACAATAGGATATTGCTCAGATGTATAAAGGCACATGATTCAGACAAGGTTTTACATGATCACAATAGATTGGTTAGGGAACACTTCACAGGAAACATTACATAGCACACGTTAATGCGGGCTAGTTTCTACTAGCCTACATTATTCAAGTATTCTCATGCTTATGCCACAAGTTTCTATTTTGTCAAAGGTGTGCCGACAAAAACCAAAAGTCAACAATGCCACTATAGCCCATTCCAGTGGAAGAATTGTTTCAATTGTGGAGCTTGGATATCATTTGGGAAATTCTCCCTCATTCATGGAAGAAACATTGATATATTTTGACCACTATAGATTATTTCATGCAGTGAACAGAGGAAGTTCCACTTAAACAAGTGAATGATGTGGAACTCATCAACTTTATGCAACAGAATATCATCACCAGGTTTAGTGTTCCTATATCACTTTTTTTTGACAATGCAATGTACTTTTCCTCGCTAAATATTTATGATTTTTCATCGAAAAATGGTATTTCCTTGAAACATTCTACTAAATATTATCCACAGGGGAATGGTCTTTCAGAATCCATGGATAAGAACCTCATTTGTATCATAAAAGAAACCATATTCTCTGAGTAGTGAAACTAGCACTCTCCTTTAGTGAATGCCTTATGGGTTGACCAAGTCAGACATAAACCTTCTCTGAATAAATACCCTTACTTCCTGGTGTATGGAAAGGAAGTCATCCTCCCACTGAACATCTACTTTTCTACTGTCCAGTTGTCCCAAGAATCCCAAGGCAAGCCATGTCTTTTAGTTTAGCGTTCGATGGACACTTTGCACAAGATACACAAAGAAAGGCTGAAATAAAACGAAATAAAGTCAATCCATATGAGTCCTCTCAAGATATGGTTTGAACACAGGGTATCCACATGCAATTCGGTAAAATCTAGACATTTGGATGTTCACGTATACATAGAAGTCTTCGAGGTCTTGCCCAAATTTGCCTGCAAATGCATCATTGACCTCTAACCATTTCATCTTGATGTCCTTGTCTACAATCATCTTGGTATCTTCATAGATTGGTAGACTTGCATACACTCTCCCAACCACTTCTCGAGTTGAAATTCCATCAATGTCCTTTGATCCTGCTCTCATGGAGGCCATTGATCCTCAACTGTTAAGAGGTGGATGAACACCTGCTAGATCAGGGGACAAAGCGACATGCATGGCAAGAAATATGCGAGTGAAAACCAAAGAAAATTGGAGGAACTACATAACACATACCTAGGGAAAGACTAGTAAGGATTGCACAATTTCTTATGGGAGGTTGGGTGACTAGCTGTTAGAACTATGCAAAAGGCAGTCTAGGCTCTGTGGAAGGCACGAGTGGCTACTGGAATTACGCAATGTGCAATTTCAGCTCGCAATGGCTGCAGGCTTAGTGACTACCTTGCGTAATTTTTTGGGCCAATAGTCATTCTCCCTCAGAATTGCACAAAGAAAGCTTGGAGACTAGTGGCGGGGCAGAAATGTGCATTTCTTGAGGGTAAGACAAATCCTCCCCTCTCAGGATTGCGCAATTCTTTCTTGGTGAGGAAAATTCTAGGCCAAGGCTACCGAGACGTGACGATAGGTAACAAAAAGCAAATGTGAAATTTAATGCATGGCGATACTAAGTGTAAGCAGAAGCAAACGATCATGCATGCAAATACTGAATGAAAGATTCAAAAAATGGAACAACATGCATATGGGTGAAGCGAGTCGCCGAATCGGTGATTGTTCGTGTAAAACAGTTTCATGCATGCGCTAGCAGTGAGATAGTAACAAAAACTGAAATGGTGCCAGTACAATCTAGTATGCATGTAAACGAGAGCAAGTTTTCTAAGAAATCAAGTAAACAACACTCACACAAGAGAAAACACAAAAAGCGAGAGAAATGATGCAAAAGAAAAGTTGAGGCCACTTATCGTGCATATCTAAGCTGGATGTGTCGAAAAGTCCTGGATGTGATGTGGGATGTGAGAGATCTAATAGCAATGTGAAGAAATGAGCTCTGAAGCGTTAAATAAATAAGTTCGAAGCTCATGATGCACATGCCACAAATCTAGGAAAAGTGACACTTGGAAGAAATATTCTAAAACGATCTTTGCATGTAACCTCCAACTGCTAAAAATAGCTCCCTAAAATCTAGGGATGCTTTTTGCATGTTGAATTTTCTATTCCAAGATAAAGAAGCCCATGCATGCAAGTCAATTTTCCTTGCTCCCGGATGGAACTGGTCAAACCAACTTCACATGCAAGAGCCTACTCAACTACTGGGAGAAAATGTGCATTTCTAGATGGGAGTTGGGCTGACTGCCTAGGATATTTGTGCAATTTGTGGGGAGAGCTACTGATCATTGCCTAATATTGCAAAATTTCTAGAGGGAAGGCTGGTTTCCCTCCAAAATTATGCAATTTCTCGAGGTATTTTCTCAACCCGCAGTTGGACCAAGTGTCAAGAAACAACGTGTGAGGGGAATGCAACAAGCTTTGATAGACAGGTTGTCTTTCTGCAAGAAAATCAATGAAGCTTGTGTACTTGACAAAGCAAGACATGCTGTTGTGAAAGGTTGGTAGGGAGGTTCCAAAATGAATCTAAGGCCAAATTTTGGAGGGTGGTTGTAGTCTCTACAACATAACTCAATGAGGGTTTTCAACACAATAAAGAGAGTCTCGTTGCCATGTAAATTCGAGACTATGTGATCTCTCACATCCTCCAAGATGATCCTCTAGCTTCTGTGATGTCCTTCTTCCATTGGGATAATTTTTGTGCATTTGATATTACTAGTTTTCAAATGTCAATTTTGGTGTACTCCAATAGTCCACTATCATTATAACAACCCTCGTGAAAATTCTGTGTAATAAAATTTAATTAAAGGCAAAATAACAACCATGGTTGATGGGGCACTTATTCCAAGCTCAAAGTTTGGAAAAATATTGGTTATGGGATTCACTTGTGATTGATTGGCTAAGTAAATTGGAAAAGGAAATGATTAAGGGTTTGGAAAGGAAAAATGGAATTTTTGGCACATAAATTTATGAAAATTATGGAAATTATGAGAAAAGGGAGGTCAAAGGTCACAGGTTTCATGTGAGGAGGAAATTGAAGGAAAATAATGGAAAATGAAGAAAATAGAGGCCTCATTCATAAAAAGTCTTTTGAGGATCAGTTGGTAACCTTTTTTCAATTCAGTCTTGGAGCTCTCTCAGTATTCTCTCTCTCTCTCTCAATCTCTCTCACTCATACTCTTGGATACCTAGATTTTTCTTCGAGCACACATGGAGGGTGTGGCACATGTAGACTTTTTTGGAGTAAGAAGGCAAAGAAAGAGTAGGAAAGTGCAAGAGGACATTAGGATTAGCATCTACAATGGGATTTTCTTGCAGGTACCAAGTTGCATGTATGTTTTCCTCACTAGTTTTGGAATGCAAGGTTCTTTACTTTTTGTTTCAGAGATAATTTCTTGTAGGGTTGAAGTCTTATGAATACCCAATTTCCTTATTCAAATTATCTATATGAACGGTGCTAATCACTTTGTTGTTTCATCTAATTACTAGCTACTGTTAAATTTTTGTTTAATATTCTAATGATTTGTTGATTTTCTTCCAATTAATTCTTCATTGTTTGAACCTTAGAGTCACTTAATGGAAATTACTTCCATTATAGAGGTTCATAACCATATACGGCTTAAAAATGGGTTATTTTAGTTGATGTATGGTAAGTATAATTGTACCACAATTCGGCTAGATGTAACCAATATGACCATTTATTTTTCTTATATGTTATGAAACAACAAACATATGTTTCCAAACATTTATTATCTATTTATGTCTATCCATTTGTTTTTGGATGATAATTTGAAATTATGTTAAGGGATATTATAGCTTGGTTGCAAAATTCCTTCCAAAAATTCCGTTTAACTTTTATGTCTATCACTGACAGTGACCTTCGGAATGCAATGTAATTTATAGATGCTCTTGCAAAATAGTTATGTAAATCATTTTGTTGAATCTTTCTTCTTAACTACCATGAAGTGTGCATATTTGGTTCTTCTATCCACCATAGCAAATATTTTGTACTTTTCATTAGAGCTGGGAAACCCTTCTAACCGATCAGGAATGACTAGCAATGTTGCACATGTTATTATGTCTTCATCTTTTCGCGAAAGTGTGTCAATGACTATATCATACTTTCCTCTTTTATGTGATATTTCCATGTCAAATGTATAGATTTTATCCATCCATTTATGTTATTATATAGATAATGTATTTTGTTGTAATAGAAATTGAAGGTTGTTTTGATCTATACAAATCGAGAACTTTCTTCCCAAAAGGTACTCACACCATTTATTCAATGCATGTATGATGGGAATCATTTCCTTATGGTCAGTAAACTCAATATTTCAATTTTTTTTAGCTTTCAACTTTCAAAAGATATTTAGTGGTTTTCCCACATTAACACTCCTCCAATTATGAACCTTAGAGCATCACATTTTACTACGAAGGGTTTGGAAAATTATAGGGTCACTAGTACTAGAGTACATGACATCACTTCCTTTAATGTATCAAAAACTCTTTTGCTTTACTATCCCATTGAACGGCATTTTCTTTAACAAATTATTTAGAGGTGTAATCAATTGCGCATATTTTTTGATAAATCTTCTATAATATCGAATTAAGCCTAGAAACCCTCTTAGTTTTGATATACTTCTTGGTTTTGTCCACTCTCTTATTGCCTTCATTTTATTGGGGTCTATTTTGACCCCTTCCTTGGACATCATGTGATCGAGGTATTCGAATTCCTTTTAACCAAAAGTGCACTTTGATAATTTTGCATAGAATTGATTCTTTAATAATAATGAAAGTAATTCCTCTAAGTGCTTGAGGTGCTTCCTCCAATTCTTAATGCAGATAAGTATATCTTAAAAAAAAACTAATACAAACTTTCGTAAGCATGGATGAAAAGACTCATTCATACTTGCTTGTAATGTGGAAAGGGAATTAGTTAATCCAAATGGCATCACCTTGAATTCATAATTTCCTTCATGAGTTTTGGATGTAGTTTTCTGGATATCTTCTAGCCTTACTCATATTTGATAATAACCTGACCTCATATATAATTTTGAGAAGGATCTTGTGCCATCAAGTTCATCTAACAACTCAGTTATGAACAGAATGAGATTTTTTTTATATATAGTTATCTTGTTTAACCTTCAATAAAATATACATAGTCTACTAAGATCCATCCTTCTTTCGAACCAACACCATTAGAGTTGCATATGAGCTTCTTCTTTTTCTAATAACCCCACATTTTAGAAAAACTTGAATTATCATTTCTATCTTTGTTTTGAGATAATGCGGATAGTTGTATGGTTTGATATTACAAGCATCAAATATGGTTTGACTTTTATAATGTGTTATATCTTCCTTTTTTGCAGTAACTTCATAGGAAATTATTCAAATACCTTAGTATACCTTTGGACTAGGGCTACAATTTCTAATTGTTGTGATTTAACCACATTTTTAGTTAATAATTCTATTTGTGGACATTGCGTAGTATATATTGGTGCTCCCTTTCAAATAAGTTTCTTCATTTTTTGTGCATACAATTTGAGTAGGAGGTGGTTGGAATTTGAATAACTCATATTGTCTACCAGCCCATTTGAACTTAATAAATTACTGTTAATGATTTTTGGAGTATGTTCCCATTGTTTTTAGCCATTGTATTCCCAAAATGACATCTACTGCTCCCAAGGGTACTACATAGAAACTAGATTCCAATTCATAATCACTTAATTGTAATTTAGCCTTGTGGCATTTCCCAAATCCATCTATTATTTTTCTGTCTACCACCATGAACCTTATATTTTTTGTTGGGTACACAAATAGGTTTAGTTTATGTCAAGCCAGGAGGTAGCTCCTCAAAGAAAACTATGATTTTTCATTGAGATTGATCATAAATATACCGATGTTGATACTCCACTGGTGTTGTTACTCCACTAGTGTAGATACTCCGCTAGTGTTGTTACTTTTTGATGTTGATACTCCACTGATGTTGTTACTCTGTTGATGTTGAGACTCCACTGATGTTGTTACTCCACCGGTGTTGACACTCCGCTAAGGTAAGTAACTAGGTATGTCCCCGAACAACTCTATGGATTTGATTGGTATTTCATTTATGACATGACCTATCATGGCCAACAACGATCATACCTTAGTTGGGGGGAGATCTTGTGTTTGATAATAATATTGTCATTTCATCATTATTATTAAACCTTTCTCTAATTTCTCATCATTACCATGATCTGTTTATATTCCTATCATACCCTTCACTTATATCCATGTGCATCAGAAGTGGAATTATGTACGAATATGCAGGCCTGCATTAATTTGTGTTTTTTCCAATGCTTTGGAGTAATTACCATAACTATAACACATTTACCATCGATCCTACTATAACCCTCACCCAAATTTATAGTCATCCTTATTACTGCACAATTTACCGGCTAACAACCCACTCAATAACTTTCTGCTACTCTGAGTGCTGCTACAGAACAACAGATAGAATGGGTGGTTGGGCCTTTAGACATGAGCCAGAAAACATAGTGCAGGTTTGGAATCAAGCATATGTATGGTAAATTTTTTGAAATGCGGGATGGAATATATATTTTGAAAGGTTATATGGGTTTGAAGAAGGGGTAACAATTGAATTCACACTAAATTTGGAAGGGAATCGTTCTAGAGTCTACGGAGTAGAAATTCAGGTGAAAGAGGAAGTTATTTTTACTGTTAGTGGATTTATGCAAGGAGGACAGAATTTGTTCACCTAGAAAACACCCATGCCAGAATTTCTGGAGTTATTTTTGTAGGTAGGACAAAATGTGGTACAGAAGGGGAACGGATATGATCGAAAATCGTTGCCATAACCATGGGTCGAGGTTTCATACTTTGTAATGTGGTACATTACCTATGAAGTTCTCCTCTCTACCATTTTTAAGTATCATTTTAATATTTTGGCATGTCTCCAGCTTCATCAAGTTCATCCTTTAAATATTTCATTCTTTCTTTGGAACAATTTTCAAGTAATGACATGGTATGCGCGTCGGTCGTGCTAAGTATTTTCAGTCCTCACAAATCATGGAATAGTCAGATTGTTAGTGATGAATGCCCTGTCACAAAATCCTATGAATTAGCAATAATTGGTTGAGGTAGCAGAAGAAGAGGTTGCAGCTATGATGCCAATAATGGTTGAACAATAATTTTTGTTAGAAGAGGAAGTCACTATTGACACTAAACAACAAGAACCAATGTCAATTGTTGAACCTATGGAGGAAGTAACAAAACAATCATCGGGGGGAGTGGAGAAAGAAAGGGAAGAAGAGATGATAAACCAGTTAGATAATGTGGGAGATAGGGGTGAAGCTGAGGAAAATAAGGAAAAATGTGTTAGTGGGGTGGGAATTGAAGATGTTACTTCTCGTTCTCCGCTCCTTGCTTCCCTAGCAAGGGGGGCAAGGAAAGTTCGTTCTCCTACCTGTGCACAAAAATAAAATATTTTTCCTATGGAATTGAGATTTTTTGGAGTAACTACAGAGGAAGGAGCCACTGTTGACATTGTACCACAAGAACCAGTGTCAATGGTTGAAAAAATAGAAGAGGGAGCCACTATTGTCACTATCCCGCAAGAACCAATGTCAATTGTTGGAAAAACGGAGGAAGAAGTCACCCTTAACAATGACCCACAAGAACTAGTGTCAATTGTCGAACCAATGGAGGAGGAGGCTACACTTGACACTGTCCCACAAGAACCAGTGTCAAATTCTAAGAAAATAGAAGGGGATATTGCATGTGACACTGCTCCACAGCAACTAGTGTCAATTAGCAAATGGATAAAAGAGAGGGTTACTATTGATATTGTTCTACAAGAGCCAGTGTCAACTACTAAGCAGATGAAAGAGACGTGGTCAATTATTCTGACCCTCAAGGACCAGTATCAATTCCCGAGCAAGTAGGAGAAGAAATCAGGGCCTTAGAAAAACTGTAGGAAGGAGATGTTAATGGTACCATCCTTCAGGAACCAGTACTGGCTCTTGTGTCATTAGAAATAAAATTGGTGATACCAGAACCTACAATAGAGGGTGCTGAAGTCGTTGCATGGATATCGATAGTTGAACGAGTGGAGTAAGTGGTAGTAAAGCAGGAATCGACCGATAAATTTTTTGATGTTAATCCACTAACTCCAACATCCGCCACAAGACAAGCAGAGGATGTCGCTATAAAAAACTAATTTATTGAGAAATGAATGAAAAATAAAGACCCCATTCAAAGCCGTTATCGATTTTTTTTCTGAGAAAACATTCAATTAAAAATGGAAATTACTAAATTGAGAAATCAAGTGATATGGCCATGGAGAAGGGAAAGAAATTGAAAAAGTAATGTCATTCAAGCTGCTATAACTCCCAACACAGATAGAAAGGCTTCAACATAAGTGTAGATATAATACAAGTAGACGGCCATGACATCCACGTAGACTGAATCACTTCTGTATTTGGTAGAGGCTTGGGAATTGTTGTTGACAACGGATATTAACAAATGGAAGGCTACTGCTTCTAGCCTTTAGCATGGATCTATTCCTATAGAATCTCACCAAAGAGGAGTGAAGGAAATCTGGGAGCAAACAAAAAAAGTGGTGATTAGTCATATCACTCAAGTGGAGAAGGCCAAGAAGATGAAGGAAAAGCTATAGAAGAAGATTAAGGAGTTGAAGGGGTTGGTCCAGTTACTAGAAGTAGACAAAGATGAGATTTTTTCCCTAACACAATAGACCATGGAATGTATACCTCCTTCTAATTTATATGCCCTATTCCTCCAAAAACAATACATTCTCCTCTACCTGGAGAGTACCCATCACGAGATAAGACATGATATTGAAGACTCCATGTAGTTCTTGAGTATTTTTAGAACCCACAATCAATTAAACTAGCATTTGGTGTGTGATATTTATATGCATAATTACATCTTGGAGAATGATTGGTTGTTCAATCTAGTATTGTATGTGGGATACATTCAGTTGAGAGGATTATTATCCTTCATGATTAATCAGGTCAACCAGAAAAGGCCTTCGACAGGTTCGAAGAAAATCAAGAAAATCGACCACTTGTAATCATAATAGAACATTGTCAATCTAAAGATATTTATAATAGAAATCAAACATTCCTATAACTGGAAGGATGAAAGGACCAGATGTTGACAAAATAGAACTAGTGTGTTGACATGTGTATGAGGAAAATATGCACTTGTTAGGAGGAAGCCCATGACACTTGTTAAAAGCACATGATGTTTTCATCATCAACAGTTCATGTGAGAAAAAATTTTGGGTCCCCTAATTTTTCCAAAGCCTTGAAGATAATTTCACATTATATTGCATGCATACGACACTGTGGGGTCTAGTGGATAGGGAAAATATTTCAATTCCCCATCATTTGGTTGCGTTCTGAGTAATACACACTGGCTTATGTGGCATAAGAGGATTGGTGGAAGGATATCCTTCACTCAAATGGATTTAAACCTCCCAGGATAGATATGGACACACGATATGACCTTTCACAGCTCCATTTCAGTCATAATGGAGCTAATCCATACATTCGTAGGAAATAGGTTTCACGTGGACATGTAGATAAGCTAGTTGGGGGAGATGTTGTTCTATAGATTTGCCTATTTTTATCCACTTCACCTTACCAATTCCATATCTTTTTTCGAGGTTAGTTTATGTCTGAACAATGAAGGTATGATAAATTGGCATGTCTTTTTGAATACTAATTAATGAAACACAGTCCTAAGGGGAATGTTTCCTATACAACTTGCTAACTAAAGTTTTCTTGCAGAATCAAGATAATGATGAACAACAGGCTACAAATTAGCGCACGATTGTTGATGAGCTAGTAGTGTTATTCTAGGGCAGGGATTGCAATGATGTTTAACCAACAAGAAGTTGATGGATTAATACTATTTCTATCTTTTGTATTATGTTTTTGCTTTAACGATTATTTGATCTTTGTGGGAAGACAAAGTTGTCTAATCTTTGAGTTTGTTAGTACTATTTACATAACAATGAAATGTATAAGTAATGGTTAAGGAGGTAGAAATTAAAACACTAGATATGAGAACTGTAACAACAAAATTTATTGTATTTCCTTTTGATTAATTCAATTCTGATTTCCTGAGCACCAAATAATCTTCGATATTTTTCCACAGCCCTAATCGGAGGGTCGAGCCCACTCTCCTAATCAAGTTCTGTTGGCTTAGTTGTGTGTGTAGATTTATGTTGGTGGTGTTCACTTTGCTTTATTGTTGTAATGATTTATTGATTGTATTACTGTGAATTTATATTGTTGTTACTGTTATTTGCTTTTTGTTATTCACTTATTATGCTTGATTGACTGCTCAATACTGGGTAGGGAACTTGTGGCTTGCATAGACTTTGCACGGTATCCTTAAAACAATCAACGAGCCCCAAGTTTAAAATTAATGTGGGGAAGGGTGAATTCCATAATTCGTATCTGAACGCCAACATCGCCCACTCTCCTAATCAGGTGTTGTTGGATTAGTTGTGTGTGTAGATTTATGTTGGTTGTGCTCACTTTACTTTATTGTTGTAAAGATTTATTGATTGTAATACTATGAATTTAGATTGTTGTTACTATTATTTGCTTGTTGTTATTCAATTATTACACTTAATTGACTACTCAATACTGGGTAGGGAACATGTGGCCTGCATAGACTTTTCATAGTAGCCTTGACATAGTTAATGAGCCTTGGGTTGAAAATTAATGTGGGGAAGGGTGAATTCCATAATTCATATCTGTACACCAATAAGTAGCTATGTGTGGATCTCATCATGTTTTAACTGGTAAATGAATGAACAATGTATCTATGACCTAATGGATGAAATGGCAATTAATGTGTTGAGGCATCAATGCTTCTTACCAATTCTCAGCTAAGTGTGAGACACCTATTCTTGTATATGTTATTTACACCTTTAGATTACATATTCGTGATATGTTTGATGAAATGTCGGTTGTGCCTAGTATGGTTCCAGTTAAGGTCTCATTCAAGTGATTGAATTTATACTTTCGTTTCTTTGTTACTTTATTGTTCTGAAGATGTCATTCAGTTCTGGGTAGTGCCCTGGGATCTGGGCCTAAAAACATGGCTCAAATCTCAAGGATGCTAGCACAACACTGTGAAAAATAATCCCTAAATGCTGGCTTGCTAGCTTATGAGAGCGTCCAAAGGCCCTTATACATTGGCATGCCCATAACATGAGATTGTCCAAAGGTCAAGTGGTTCAAAATCGCAGTGGGACCCAGGGGCTTGCTAGCAGAATGATTGGATTGGTTCTTGAGGGTCCTAATGCTAATGTTGAATATTTATATGGTGTATTTTTGGTGGTTCCACTTTCTTAACTTAACTTAGGAGGTTGAATCATATCATAGTGGCCTCTTGATCTGAGATATTTTGCTTATATATGCATCAAAATTACATGAACCAAAGCTTATAAACCATGGAACTTAAGAGCACATCAAACAATGTGGAAATAACATGATAAGCAAGAAACCGTGACACAAAGATTTGATTACGGAGTTCGTCAAATTTGGACTATGTCTCCGCGCCCTGCTTAATAGAGGGGAGGCCTGCATTCATTGAGTGGTATAAAAAGAGATAAAAGTATAGGAAACATTATTTACAATCCTTATACCTCCAAGCAAGAATATGGATGAAGAATGGAGAGCCCAACTTCTGAAACAAATAGTACCACTAAAATCTTGGTGAAAAATCATGCAAAAATTCCTTTCTGAACACCCAATTTGGATAATCAGGCCTTCTACAACTTATCGAAACCTTCTTGTTACTCAAAGTGAGGTCCTGAATTGCTTCCAGGTCAGGGTATGTTGCATTCAATAGATTCTAAACTAATCTATCAGTGCTCTCTGCCTTTCTCTAACATGTGTGGTCCTTTATATAACTTGGAGGCAAAATCCCTCAATACTCGGGTAGTTCCCAGAAAACGACGAAGTTTAGTAAGATGTCATTTTCCAACAGAGGTTCTCGGGGCCTTGAATAGTATGTGGCAACAACCCTTACAAACATGGGAAAACCCCTTTAACTACATGGTCAACTCAACAACTTTTTACTATCGACATTTCCCCACAATCGGCATTTTCATCGGCGTATATACCAACCCATACATCAAGCGGCCTGTGATACAACAAACCCCCCAAGAGTAATAAACATGACATATAACATATCGGTTCCAAAAACCCCATCGTAAATTGAAATCGCTGTGGAATCCGGGTTGGCACTCCATGCTACTGCTCCCCTTCTGCGAACTGTGATTACGATATATATCGCATCGCAAATAGACTCTGTTGGGGCCAGTTTGTAAACATTGGATCCCCTCTGATATGAAATATGTGATATCACAATGACAACTAGGATCCTTCCGAGGGCCGATTCATAAACAGTTTCCCTTTTTGTGATGGGTGATTGTGATTTGATCACATTGCAGCCATAACTCTCTGGGCCCAATTTTCTTTTAGCCCCAGCCTCTTCCTCCTACGATCTGTGATATGCAGGACCAATGGAAGCCTACCACTCAGTGCTTCTCCATTCACTAAGAGTGTCTGCCACATCATCTCTTCCAACCACCTGTTCAAGTCCAACATAAACTTTGACTTACTCTAACTTCTTTGCATGAACTCAGATTTGAGTGTTGTTCACACGACGGGAATCAAAATGATGAACACTTTGATCCCATGCTGATTTTATCTAAATTTTTCCACTTTGAGTTTTGAGCCTTTTACCATGGCACTGGTACTTTTTGAAGATCCACTTGAACCAATCCTCCCCACTAAGAGATTTTGGACCGCTAAAAGCCTTTCCAGTCAATTGGCAAGTGAGGAAATTGCTCCCTCACATTCTCTTTCTCCATCTATCGAGATTTACTCAGATGCATTCCTTTGAAGCCAACACGAATGTATTCCACTTCCCCCCATCATGAAGTTTTGGTTTTCTTGTTGAGAATGATATCTTCCGACAACTTATCTAGATAAATTGGTGAAAAATCATCCATTGTAGGAACCTATGCAACCTCTTCACTATCCATAATCAATGGAGGTTCATAGAGCTTTAGGTTTTCAACATTTACCACTGATTACATTTACATATAAGCAGGCAAGTCAAGATGAAAAGCAATGTCTCCAATCTTTGTCAATATGGTGAAGGTACCATATCAAATGGTTCTCAATTTCTTCCCTTCTCCCTTCATTCCATCCTTGCTGATGTGGAGCCATACCTTGTCCCCAACTTGAAACTTATGGTCAACTCGGTGCTTATGATGTCGAGTTATATACTGAGCCCGACTCTTCTCCAACTGCTCCTGTACTACCTGATGAATTACTTATATCTGTTGAATAAAATTTCGTGATTTATTCATATCATCTCATTCATTGCTATCCTCATCTTTCCCAAAGACGATGTCTAAGGGATCCCTTGGTAGATAACCGAAACATGTGTTGAACAGTGAGATCTATATGGATGAATGTGTTGCTTGATTGTATGCATGTTGCACATAGGGAAGCTTCTCATCCTACAAATTGGGATTTTTTCCATAATAGCCTTGTAACAAGTGTACCACGGTGTGGTTGACATCCTCTATCTTCCCATTAGTCTATGGGTGAAATGTTGTACCTCTTTTCAGCTTACTATCCATCATTCTCCACAAGCTAGTCCAAAACTCTCAAAGAAAGTGAGAGTCTCGATCTGACACAATGGATGTGGGAAATCCAAAATGGACCCAAACACACTAAAAGAAAATATAAGCAGTCTCCTTAGCAATGACCTTTTTTTTTACAAGTAATTAAAATACACATTTTACTAAAACGATCCACGATGACATACAAATAGTTGTGACCTTTCCTAGACATAGGCAAACCTTCTACAAAATCAAAGGGCACACTTTCCCATGGTCGACTCGGAATAGGGAGTGGTGTGTAGAGCCCAAGATTTCTATTAGAGGGCTTTGAAATAGAACACAACACACAACCCTTTACAAAGCAAGTCATAATGTTTTTCATATGAGGCCAAAAAACAAAACCTTTGTAAATGACATAAAGTTTTTTTAACCCCAAAATGACTAGACACTAGAGAGGTATGAGCCTCTCAAATTACATGTACCCTTTCATCAATGGGTATGCATAGTTTTCCAAGGTGACACAATACTTTTCTGTGTAAATAATAATTGTCCACCTGCGATCCACATGTCAGTTTTGCATAAATCTCTTTGAAATCATCATCATTAGCATATTGTTCATCATAAATTTCTAACAATAAAGAAACATTCTGCAAAACTATAGATGCAGAAATAGGAGGGTGAGAAAGCATATATGCCACTTTGTTTCTAGTGCCCTTCTTGTATTTTATTACCAAATGAAACTGTTGGAGGAATCCCATCCATATGAAATTACGGCTTGTTGAAGCTTGATCTATGACTGAAGGTACTACAAGGGCTGATGATCAGTATGGATGATGGTCTCCTTTTCGATCAAATAGTGGTTCCACTTCTTTACACTCTGAACTAAGGTGTACAACTCCCTATCATATGCAAGATAATTCACAACAACCTAGGATAAAGTCTCTAAATGGTAAAATATAAGCTTCATTTGTTGCATTAATACAACACCCATGGCATATCTGTTGGCATCTATTTCAATCTCAAAAGGTTTTCGAAGGTTTGGTAAGACTAGCACAGGTGTTGTGTTAATATTCTCTTTCAGTGTGTTGAAGGATTTATGGTGCTTTCCTTCCCATTGAAAGGCTTGCTTCACACTAGTTAATGTGTGTAAGGGGGATGTGATAGAAGAGAAGTTTGCAATGAACATTGTCCAATACTATACTACACCTAAAAGGCTCTCGACCTCTCTAAAGTTTGTGGGTTCAGACCACTTCATAATCACTTCTACTTTAGAGGGTTCTATTTTCAATTTCCCATTACCTACTATGTGACCTAAATAAACTAGAGAGGTATTCCCAAACTCACACTTTGACAACTTTAATGCATTTTTTCTTTTTTCAAAACATCAAGAACTTTCTTCACATGACATACATGTTTATCCCATGTCCTACTATACACAAGAATATCGTCTAGATATACAAGCACACTCTTGTTTGTTTTTGAATGCAATCTTCCAAACACCTTGTTCTGCAATTCTAATGTGGTGATATCCACTATTCAAATCTAATTTTGTGAGGTTGACAACATTTTTCAACTAATCTAATAATTCATCAATGTTATGGAGAGTGTATTTTTCTTCATTGTAATTTTGTTTAGCACCCTGTAGTCTACACAAACTCTCCATGTGGCATCATTCTTTGGCACAAACATAATCGGTGAGTCACACGAAGAAGAAATTAGTCTGATGAACCCTTGATTTAGAAATTCCTGCACCTATTTCTTAATCTCCTCCATCTTGATAGAATCGAACTTGTACATGCCAATATTCGATAAAGGAGCATGCTGTTGTAAATGGATCTCATGTTTAATTTCCTATTTTGTGGGCAATCCTCTCAGTTCCTAAAACAATCCATCATAATCAGAAATAATTTCAAACAATTATTTGTTATGATCAGGATCACAACCTTTGAAGGCATCAATCATCTCAGCCTCTTTAGCTCTCACTACCATGAGCATGCATCCTTTACTAGAATTAACCAGTCGTATAATCTGTCCTTCACTTACAAGGCTAGCACTAACTTTCATATGATGACCTATGATTATATATTCTACCCCGTCCTTTTTGTGGTGGTATTTATTTTCGTGCCGAAAGAAAATTGCCTTTTTGTCATGTATATATGGACTTCCCAAGATAATTCGAAAGATATTTAAAGGCACAACTCTAAGTCTACCTCATGAAATAATTTGGAAGCTATAACAAATCTGGCCCTACATTACTTGGTTACTTGTAATTTTTCCTTATCAGTTACCTAACCAAGAGGGTATGGACTTGGATGAGGGTTAATTTCGAGGCCTAACCTTTTCACTAAGGACTCTGAGATTAAATTTTCTTGGGATCCTGAATTGAACAGAGTTTCCACCTTTGTGTGTTTGATAATAACTCTAATGTGGAATAGTTCAATTCTCTTTCGCTCATTACTTATAGGCTCATCCAAATAACTAGTACTTGTAATTGAATCAGAACTATTACTAATAGGAGTACCTTTTTCACCCATGACTGTGAACAATGTCTCATCACCAGAACCTTTTGGCCTTTACCTTACCTTAGATATTTCCATTCCATTAGTTCCTTTTATTTATAACCCAAAGGGTAAAATTTCTCTTTTAGTGTAGAAATAAAACTGGACCAAGGGGAAAGAAGGTTACATGACTTTTTTCTACCCTTCTGCAACTTTCTCTCCCAACAAACAAGAGAAGTGCCACTTAACTAAAGAGATTCTAACTAGCACTTTTCCTCATCTTCTTCGATCTGTTGGGTTTGATAGTGAACATTTGTTTGTCTTCTCCAATTATTAAGTTTTTCTACACTACACTCTCCATTGTACATGGGCAGGTCAAACTTTACATCTAGCTTGACGAATGATTTCTTAGATGTATGTTTGGAATCATGATTAGAGTGATGAGAACTATCACTTGAATAAGGAGAGGGAGGAGGCTCTTCTCCACCACCTTCATGATTTGTTGATTTATTATCATCAACACCTTCCTTCTCATGCCCAGGTTCCTTCTCATACTCTGAAAACAACTTGTCCAATTTCTCTGCCATATTTTAGAATACCTTGCGGAAATTATGTTCTTCTTCTCACCGAGCTTCTTCATTGCCCATGTTTCTTCTTCATTGTGCACGTCATGCTTCAGGATCAAAGGAATTAAGTGCTCCTTCTCCATTTCAGAGCTTGTTCCAAGTTATCATATACTCATGCAATCCGCATCAACAAAGACCTTCTCTAATACCAAACTTGATCCAATATCATCAACACCTTCCTTCTCATGCCCAGGTGCCTTCTCATACTCTGAAAACAACTTGTCCAATTTCTCTGCCATATTTTAGAAAACCTTGCGGAAATTATGTTCTTCTTCTCACCGAGCTTCTTCATTGCCCATGTTTCTTCTTCATTGTGCACGTCATGCTTCAGGATCAAAGGAATTAAGTGCTCCTTCTCCCTTTCAGAGCTTGTTCCAAGTTATCATATAATCATGCAATTCGCATCAACAAAGACCTTCTCTAATACCAAACTTGATCCAATATCTTTTTCTTATAGATGCATCATACTTACATGAAACAAATCTTATAAACCAAGGAACTTAAGAGAACATAAAACAATGCAGAAATAACACAATAAGAAAGAAACTATGACATAAATATTTGATTACAGAGTTCATCCAATTTGGAATACGTTTTTGGGCCCTGCTTAATAGTGGG